>CAJDSM010012676.1:0-31072 GCA_903981925.1 Ostrea lurida | reverse complement strand
AATAAAGGATATTATTATTATTATTATAATTGCCTGCATCATCATTAGTAGAACTAATTTCATTTCCGTTGATATGTCACCTTTTTAGAGGGCATAAAAATCTATAAATGATATACAAACGAAGGGAAAACAATATATAAATCGAAGCTGTCGGTGAATTCTCCTATCTTGTCATATGTACGATATTACCTTACATGCACATGTAAGGTACATATCACCTTTTAAATAGTGACATCCAACGATAATAGGCCAAACAATAGAATGAATCGGAGGTTGACAACGAAATATGTAATTGAACTTTCGTTCAAACATTATGACAGTCATTAAAAAAAAATTAATAATAATAAACTGGATCAAGCAAAAGGTTTAGAAGGGTTTACTCAAGCTTGTAGACAAGCACTTGTATTTGATGATTTTCTTTTGTTTCCATTTAAACTGTTTATACGCACACGAAGGTCACTCGTAATCCTCCCAAGAGCATGCACCTCTGTAAAAAGAGTCAGGCGATACACACAGATATTTATATTCCACTTTCATATCACAAGCAGAGTTGGGTAGTGTTTTAGTTTATAGAAGGAACAATGGAGGATGACAGCCTAGAACAAACGGACAATGGATGACCAAATAATTAGCTAAGACAATTTCAGAGGAGATAACTGTTAATATGGTAAGTTTTTTTAAATGCCCCTTTCTCTCAATGCAGGTATCTGGCGTATGTACAGTGTAATATGATCTATGTATTGATCTATCTATAGGGAGCACGTCAAATTCTTGAAATAATTTTGTTCTTAGTTTACCTAACAAAAGTTTAAAAATCAACGTGGATTTAAATTCAATTTCAGATAAGGATATCGAAATTTCTTTACCATAAAACTGTGGTCTTACATACATATACCTATCTTTCCACAGGTAGAAAAGAAATAAATGATGTTTAAATTCAGCGAGGCCAATCAAACAGAAACCTAATCTCACAAGACATTGAAAGTGCTTTGTATAATCCTCATCTATCACAATGTCTTCATATCTTATTACGCATAACTGTGAGTCCTGTTGGACACGCCGTGTCAGACAGACAGCCAGTTCTATGTGCAATGATTGTCGTATACCTATGTGCGATGCTTGCTCAGAACACCATAAACTAAAGTTCATTCGCCATAATTTCTCAAGTCTTGTAAAGCAGAAAGACTCAACAGAAGAGGACGAAAGTGATTATTATTACGAAGACAGTGACGACGAAAACTCCAATAAAAGCGATAAGGACGCCATAAAAATGTCCAAACTTCTGCTGAAGGAAATTTCGGTGAAGCTTCCGGACGAAAAAGACTGCAAAGTTAGCGGCATGTCTACTTTTCAGAATGACGTCAGCACTTTGGTGGCAGATGTCGAAAACAGAATGCTGAAACTTTTTGACAATAATCTGGAATTGAAATGGACAGTTCCTGTGAGCCGGGATTGTGTTGGCGTTACTGTGGTCTCTGAGCAATCCTTCGCCACGATTGCCGGGAAAAAGCTACAATACTGGGACGTTGTGCCCAACGAAGATGGCACAGTTATTCCCAAGATGGAGGAAGAAGTTGAAATCAGCCACACCGGGTTTGCTGTGCATTCTAATGGCAAATACATAGGAGTTCTGATGAGCTCCGACCATCTGGTTCAGATTTTTCACATCTCGTGTGACGAGATGCAATCCATTGACTTGCATACCATAACCAACAGAGCCATCACCCCAGGCTTTACCCTACTCCTCGACTCAGACTTGGACCGTTTCTATATTTCAGACAGGGACTATGTTAATGGGACCAAACTGTTGAGCGTGTCCTTCACGGGGGATCTTGTTTGGGAGTGTCCCGTCCCCGCGTCCGTCGGGGGAATCGCGGAGTGTGACAATCTGCTGTTTGTGGTCAGTATCGGATATGCTAAGATTCACATGATTACTAAGGACGGCATGGAGGTGGGGACGCTGGTGTCTGATGAAGGAAAGCTTCCCTTCCATATTTGTACCCAACCGCTGGAGAAGACATTGATTGTTTCCCATAACTTCACGGGAAGTGATAGAAATATTATAAGAGTATATACTTTAGATGAGATCCTTTATGATCAGGAAAAATTCGAGAAGGACGACGATGAAATAGAATTACCTTGATGGACTAATATATTAAAATTTCATTTTTCTAATGAAAATTTATGTCACGAATTCTTTACGAGTAAATAACCCTATCGGTGCTTTTAGTAAAGACATGTACACCTTGACCTTATCTCAAGAGGCATATGTATTATGTATTGTATATACATGTATAAAAAGCGGATACACAAGTGTTCAAAATTTTGAGATCAAGTGGGGCTATGTTGATCCGATATACCGTTCTGAGTGATTAGCTGCTGGCTTGAATAACTATTTGTTCATGAAATGAAACCGGTATTTAAATTTCATTTTCTTAAGGAGGGTGGAAGATTAATTTGGACGAAGCCCAATTTTAACAATTTATTAACGTCTGAATAGAAATGATTGGATTTTTGAAAAAAAGAAATGGGGGGGAAAAACCACACACACCCGAGATTAATTTGATATTTGCAAATGTTTTATGTTCAAAATAGATGTTGTTAGAAATAAATCTGCGAAATAAATAGTCATTTTAAATATTTGAATTAATAGTGGAAACAAACCCATTTCGACATAGGTGAACTTTTATAGGTTTTTAATTTTCTGCTTTCATTAAATGTTTAAATTAAATATGGATGTTAAAATGCCCAGGATATTTCCCCATTTATATCATAGCTGGTACACCTTGAATGCATGTAAATGTTTGTTAATTGTTTGTTTTGCATGTAATTTGCGAGTATTCGATTGTTCTGTCCATCTTTTTTGCTTGTAACTGTCTGTTTGTCATACACTAAAGGTGCATGTAACTTGTTTTAATCTCTTAAAAGTGTACAAAAGTTTGGGAACACTTGTTGAGGCAAGTTGGGTCCTAAACTTAAAATTTTAAACTTTTAAACCAAAATATTTATTCGATATCGTGTGCATGTAAATGTTTGACATAGCACGTTATATCCCAACCATTTCCATCGTGTTTTTATAATTATGGATTACGGATACAGGCCAAGTGAGCAGTGGTGTTTTATTGAGTAATCCATTCAAAACTTTAAGCTTCTTTCGTTGATTAGTATAAACCCATGAAGCGCTAATAAAGGTATGACGCGTGTATTAAATCGTGATTTCTTAATCTTTGAAAAAAGTTTAATAAGATCACCTTTCATTTTGCCAACATTTGAACGCTTTAAAAACCTAATGGAAATGTCATTTTTTTTTTTTATTTTCAACAGCAACAAAAGGAAAAACAAATATATACAAATAAATAATTAGTTGCCATCCATGTAACAGTCAGCGAATATCAGTACAGTGTATATACATATCAAATTATTTTTAACTGGAAGCTCTAAGTAGGAGCAACTTTTGTCTATATCTATATACAAGCTTGGACCGTCACGATCATTGAATCACTTTCCATTGGACAGTCGATAAGAAATTATTCTGTGTTACAAGTATCCAATTAAATCGATCACTTAAATCATTTCATCATGTGTCTGATCGGATCAACACAAAGCGGCATTCAAGTTAACCTGACAGCATCCCAATCTCCAATCTGAAATTCCTTTCTTGAGATGAAAGTTTCCATGCCCTTTTCACAATCTGTTGAGGTTGTTGGGATTCTGTCTAAATACGTCATTAGACTTCTGCATGGTGTCTTCTATCATGTATACAAGTTTTTTGTAGAGCATCAACGTGACAGCCAAGGACAATAGCAAGGGGACAAAGGAGGATACACAAATAAGAATGAAGGTGTTCGTGCTTGTCTCTGACGTAGAACGGCTGCTGTCTGTAACTAAAGAGACCGCCCACTTCAAAATAAGTCATTTCAATGAAATGTTTTTGAATTTATCTTTCGTGTTCAATATTAGTGAAAGCAAAATGATCGAGAATGGTATTTTTCAGCCAAACTATGAAAATGGAGTGACAAAAGACGTATCTTCTAAAATACATGTATATCTACTACTTCACACGGTTAACAAACCTTTGAAAGTTACAGTTACCAAATCCATGTGTTTCTTTAACGTATATCAATCCAGTTGGTTATGGTAACTTCCTTTTCAATTGACAACCTCTTATGAACTTTGTAACTTACCCTCTCGTCTGCTGCGGAGTGGTTTTTCGCTACTGTACAAAACCGTGAAGTTTACATCCACATACATCCTGTCATATTTGTCGCCATCATATCCAGATCCAACTTGACAGGCATCCTACCAAAAGATAAATCAAAATTTTGACCATGGAGTATCAATGGACTGTAACAGTATAAAAAAAATGGATCATCAATAATCTTCATACCTTGAAACATTCCCCAGAGTAATCGTAACAGAGAAGAACCTGGCACCGGAAGTATACAGTTGTACTCTCAGAAAATCTGGCACTCTGTAGGTGCCCGGATGAGAACATTTTGGGATAATCCCGATTACTTGTCAGCTCAGAAAATGTCGAATCTATGGTGAAAATGTCGTTCTCTGCTCCCATCATGCACCTGACAAGAGAAAAAAACTAAACATGAAAACAAGAGCAATCAGAGATTACAGACCTCCGCCAAAGTTGCATTCAATTTTTATGGATCCAGGCTCCGGATTGCCACCAAAATCTAATGAGTCTTTCTTAGACCAAGATACATCTGTGTACCAATTTTTAAAGCGATCTCACCATCATTTTTTGCATAAAGTTGCTAACAAACATACACACAAACAAACCAAAACAGAAATACACACAAACAAATAAACAAACAATCAAACAAAAGTAATAAATAAACGCCGCCGATTTTATGATCTTGTGGAGGTAATTACTGAATGGACACTATCATCTTAACCTTACCCATTTTGATCAATGAAGGTAACCGTGGGTCCACCATCATTCCATACATTATTGGATTTCGCCAAACAGTTTGTAAATTGGATTTCTCCAGCAGCTTGTGTACCTGTAAAAAAAATGTAGGGTTTTAAAAAAAAGTAGATAATTCCTTTATAGGTTTCAGATTGTATGATTTTACTGAAAGATGCACACACGATACCTTGAGGATAGCCCTTCAAATCATACGGACCGGAACCTACAAAATCAGACAACAATTAAGTCATTTATTGTCAGCATATATATAAGAACCGAGCAGTTTCATTTATTAGGATTTAAGGCATATCCATAGTGTTCATGTACGAGGGGAGATCGTTGCACACCGCACTGTTTACCTGAAAATATGTCCACGTCTTCATCCACGCTTCCATCGCAGTCGCTGTCTACCAAGTCTCCACTAAAGCCTAGCGTCTTACTACATGTCTGAAGGACAAAACAAATCATTTTCGGTCGATTTTGTTTTACTGATATTACATATATTTTGTAGTAGGACATTTCAATACATTCACAGAAAAAAGAATACTAATTTCATTTAAAAATTGCTAACAATCCAGGCGAAAGTTTAAAGAAATCATCTAAATTAGCTTATCAACACTGCATGACTAATTAACTTTCGAACTGAGCTACATATTTTAAAAGTTCGATACACTTTTTATGGACATTACCCAGACGTCATCCAGATATGACTTGGAGGGCACCGTCACAGATAACTCACTATTGTCCCTCAGAAGTGTCAGGAAAGGTTTTCTTGGGTGGTAGACATACATTATTGGTCCAAACATTAACCCTACTTCAAATGTGGCCCCAACATAGGTCAGTCCTAGAAAAGTTTTCGTTATATTGATAAAAAATTTAGACGAAGGCATTTAGAACGTGATAAATTCTATTAAACGCATACTCTCAATAATACGGGAATAATGTCATTCTTATCATTGGCTTGTACACAAGTGTTTCCTCAACTGAATTCAAGTCTAGGTTGTCTGAACAAGACCTAAAGAATGTCTTGGGAGCTCCCTAATATCATCTTGTGTAAGTTTCGCAACTAAAGCTGCCTCCCAAAATGTAATTGCATATGACTCATCTAACATGTCTCCAAATTTTGTCGAAAAGGTACATGTATTTCCAGAGATATTCAAGATTTTTGTCTATTTCACCGTCGGCCATTTTTAAACGTCTCTGGTGATCCATTACAGATGCTTGAAAATGGCCGCCGATTGCGAAGGTCAGACAAATAAAGGGTTATTTTTTGTCAATGGACCTATCTGACAAATATATTTTTGAACTGATATGATTTTTTAAACTTCAGAATGTTATTTGATTAAAGTTTTAGGATGCATTTGTTCATTGCATCGTACATGCCGTCTGTGTACATATTGTCAGCAGCTCAGTGATTTCGAGTACAGTAAATTGGTAAAATTTTCAAATTGGGTCTCGAATATCGCAGGAATCTTTTGTTTACGAAATTTTGTCTCATCTACAATTCAAACACAATACTTATTATATCACAAAAATCCTAGACAATTATACAGGAGTAGGTCCAGTCTTCATTATTGGCCTTTATCGAACTCCTGAACCTTTGCTGGCTGCTCATCCTCAAAATGTAGCCAATCATGTAGAAAACAAGTCGTTTCCTGCCTCTTCAGACGAGGAAGTTTCAAAGAATAAAGTGTGACAGATTGACAGAGGGACAGACAAATAGATATTATTCTCGAACTTTCAAAACTGCAGATAAGATTTACAGATTTATTGGCGATGAAGATTTCCCAGTATTTTTAACAAAGTCATTTGCACTCTACAAGTGAGATTTCAATCATTGTAAAGCTCTTAATGACTTTAAAATGTTGGTGCTTCTGTGCTTTTGATTCATGGGAATATCCTTTGATTTCAATCAGATTCTAAGGGGTATATTCAGTGGGAGCACTATGTAACCTTGGTCTGTCATTGTTGTCTTGATTTTCCCATCACCATTACAGACAGGACACCAGCTTGCCCTTCTTTGTATATATCTGGCAGTACTAAACTACCCTATAGTGACATTGTTCTGGCGCCATTTTGACATTGTCTATTAAACGGTTGTGCCCTCGTCTCAATGCTTTATCAACACTATCAAGAACACTATCACCTCGGTAAAATATAAATGATTTAATGATAGCATAGATTATAAGTCATTTGAATAAATTTTGAAAGTAATTGATTTGAATCGAGTTGTAACGGCTCCATGTGTATAGACACCATGGAATTTCTGCATAATGTGATGCAAATTTGATGTTTTGTCGTTCATTAAAGAATTCTCTCTCTATTTTTCTCTCTCCCTCTCTCTCTCTTTTACCTGAACGCCGAAGAACGCTTGACCACTGCAAAGTAGACCCATTTACAACTCCAGCCAAGGTGCCATTGATTGTGAGGTCATTTTGAAAACCGTCTTCAATCACTAGCAAAATGTCGTACTTAATATTCACGAAACCTCCGAAGATATACTGTGTAGACCACTGAGAACGAGGTATGATAGAAGCGTACCCTTTCACTGAGCCCGACAGTGAAGTCTTAAAATATTGCCCACAAGCAAGTGGTGCACTGGATTCGATCATGCAGTGGTGGTTATTAGATGAAGTAAATGTCGTACTTTGATACTGTTGTGCTACTCTTTGTTCTGAAGATCCATCGTTACAGATATAGCTTATCACCGTATTGACGGTAAATGATGTACAAACGATCTCCCCATAACCGGGATAGAATACAAAGCTATCGCCCATCTTTGTTGTATCGGCAATCTGTTCTGCGTACGCATCAGGACTTTCGGTGGTTCGTTTGGACCCCAAAAAGACGGCCACGGGTTTTGTGGCTACGATTCTTAATTTTGTGATTAGTTCCTTTGCAACCACTTGCATAGATTCAAATGAATTCAACCCGGTAAGAGAGGCTGGCATATCAAGTTTAGGTGTGTCACCTTCAATTGATATGTCTGTACCATTTTCAGTAGCAAGAATTACAATGGTGTTGTCCTTTAGGAGTCTGTTGATGACGTGATCTCTCCCAAGCCTGTTTGTTGGATACACGGTGAATATTGATGAACTTGGAGCTTCATTATTATTAAAACAGCGGATACACATCTGATGTGAGGAAACGATGTGGACGGACTTGTTAGTCACTCTCTCTGAGCCAATATGCGGTTCTATTTTAAGCCTTAGGGCTTTAAAGCCCAAAATGAATCTGTCTACATTATCGGTCCCTTTCGAGTCCGTGATGGTGACATTCACTGGTTGTGTTTGACGATGAGAAAAAATCAGATAGTTATAAAACGTAGTGATGGAGTCCGTGTCGTGAGGTAGAGCCACCCAAAAGTCGTATCCACAGGTTCCCACTCCTACAAAAATAGTAGACATTCTTGTAATCATCTTGATATTAAACATGAATTTGTTTTGGGAAATCAGTTTAAAGAGTACTTACGAAAATCGTCGTGGTAGTAATACTCCGCCTTAAAGTACACACTGTCTCCAAGATTTACAGCGGTAGCTGGCTGATTCTGGCTATTCAACAATTCAAATCTTAACAAATTCTTTTCTACAGGCAAAAACGCAGGCCTGAAAAACATTTTGTAAACTCGTTTTATTTTGGGGAAATTTCTCTTACTTTTACAATAAGAAAATAATCATATTTGATTATATGATAAAAAATCTTGGAAAGCGGTCTACGCGAAAACACGAGAAATATTACAGGAGACTCAGTGCTCACAACGATCAGAAAAGTTCACATGAGTCTTTGGCCCAGGTGAATTTGAAATGGAGAGATGAGTACATATAGAGAGCTTGCTGTAAATTCTAGTATTTGTTCCAAACTTACTGGGGTAGAATGACAGCGGTCTGACTTCCGGCGGATCGATCACATACTGCATCAAAGAATGCGTCATTCGAAGATTTCACTCCAACATATTCAAATGATCGTACTCGAAGTCTATATTCGTTAATGTTGACCTAGAAACAAAAATTCTAATTTGTTTAAAGATATGTCATATTTCCTCTGCATGGTGCATAACTGGGCGATACTGATTTTCAGCCTTATCATAGTTCAAGATTTCAAAACGATCAACAAATACTTTAGAATGCTTTTAATGTCGTGAGAAGAAGTCGTCGTCATATTTATAGGTTATAGACTTTGTATGGGAAGATATGACGACGGAGCTTTTTTGGCGCGTGCGTGGTCCGAGCGTGCGAGGTCCGTCCGCGACAAAAAACGAGGTCGTCATATTTTTCCATACAAAAGTCTATAACCTTTTTATTATATACTTTCAATTTCATTTATAAACTAACAATAATTTTATTTTTAACAATTTGTTCATTGGTTTAACAGACTAAAAGATGAAAAACACGAAAATAATCGAAATTGTTGGCATTTTAACGTTACAGCAACGTGCTCTATTGTGACGTCACAATCAATCTTCCACTTTTGTACAATTTTGACGTCAGCTTGCGGGTCGAAAAGTTTCCGGGCCAATATCGTGTGGTATTGGCCCGAAAACTTCAAGGAAAGAGAGTACATGTATATATCAGATGATGTTACTGTACGTTCTTTCTACCGTGTTTTATGGTGGCATATTTCAGCCACCACTTGTCAGATAATTATGTCGACTTGTCAGATCTTTATGTCGACTTGTCAGATATTCATGTCTACTTGTCAGATCTTTATATCGAATTGTCAGAAAATAATCACCATTATTAGGAACTCGTTATCTTGTTATTAATGCGTGTTAATGCCACTCACTGCCATCTACTTGTCATAATAATATCTGACAAGTCGACATAATGTTCTGACAATTCAACATAATTATCTGGCAGGTTAATATAATTATCTGACAAGTGGACATAATTATCAGACGAGTTGACATAATTATCTTACAAGTCTATATAATTATCTGACAATTCTACATTATTATCTGACGAGTTGACTTGTCAGATAATGATGTCAACTTGTCAGATGTATTGTCGACTTGTCAGATAATGATGTCGACTTGTCAGAAAATGATGTCGTCTTGTCAGATAGTTATGTCGTCTTGTCAGATGATTATGTTGACTTTTCAGTTCTCTATGTCGACTTGTCAGAAAAAAATGTTGTCAGTTGGATGGCACAAACTGGACATGAACACGTTTTCATCATGAATTCTTGAACACGTGAATATCTGACAAGTCAACAAAAAGATATGACAGGTCGACATAAAGATCTGACAAGTCGACATAATTATCTGACAAGTGGTGGCAGAAATATGCCACCATAGTGTTTACAGTTATAATCAAACATACTTCTTGCATATCATGTACATACTCCGAAATCGGTGAGACAAATTACACTACATTTAGGCTACAAGAATCGTTGATGAAAAATTATTTTTCGAAATGTGTCACATACGGTGCACCAACATTAGTATCACATATTTTCTGTTAAAGCAAATATGGATGTGCATTGAGATTCAATTCTCCGCCTACTAGGAAAGGTATCTGCTCCAAAATCGGTCAGACAAATTACACCATTTCAAAGGAAACATGGATGTACTTTTGGGATTCAATTCTCCACCCATTAGGCATTAAATCTGTACATGTTTTAATGATGTTCACGCGTCGTTAAAAGCTGTTTACATAATATCGTCTGAAGAATTGTTAGAATTCCATACAATCGTGCGGATTTATATTGGCGAGGTTGTGTATGATCATTGTAATGGAATAATGAGTTAAAAGCCCAGAAAAAAGGATTTCTGGCATAAACATCCGTCCTTCTGTCATAATCTCTATCGTTTTATAACCTGCATTCTAAAAATACCACTAGTACCTTTTTTTTTAAAAAGATATGCAGCAGGGTTTTTTTTTGGTTTAACATGTAAGTATAAATGTTTGAGCGGGATATTGTATATACAAGGAGCGTTCGACTTGTAAACTTGGATTCTTGATAGACTGTACTCCATATTCAGCAAAATGTAATTATATCATTTTATTTTTACTCAACTAAAAACTCAGCTTTATGACAAACGGGAAGATTTCAGCTTCTTCATCGTTTACTCCGTTTAAAAGACAATGGACTCGCGATTGTGACCGGTCGACAGGAGATGCTTACTCCTCAGAGACCCCTGATCGCACGTCTGGTGTGTCCAGTGGTCCGCGTTTGCCCAACTTTTGTTTTTGTATTCTGTTTGGGACTTACGAGATTGATCACTGTTCGTTATCTTTGCCTTTACATTGATCATTGTTCGTTATCTTTGCCTTTACATCTACCGTTACATAAGACCTGGCCGTTACACACCTGTAAGACCTGGCCATGCATATGATTGTTTCTGCTTGATTAACTGTCGTTTGCTTCAGATCAGTGATTTGACTTTTAAACTAAATTTCTATCACTATCAATGCTAAATTGCTCGCCGTCTAGGTATAAAAATCCCACAATAAATTTTCTGTTCAAATAATGACTCCCATGAAGTAATTGTAAATCTCCTGATATTGAAGGTTTCATATTAACCGGCGTTGTAGTTTTCTTTTGGGGGGGTGGGGGGGGTGGGGTTGTTTGTTTATTTTTGGGGGGGAGGGGTTATAAATAATGTAAAGTAAGATATGGGCAGTTTCTATATATTGCTAATTTTAAAAAACACATAGGAACTCCACAATGCCAGGACGATTACTTCATTTGAATGGAAAATGTAGTGAATGTTTTTACTTTTGGATTTTATAATTGTAAATAAATCATTTTCATTTTTAAAGTCGAACATATAAACAAGAACTAAACATATATTAATTATTTACAGATTTGCACAGATGTTGGGATCATATTTTGTATCCATTTTTTTCTTCTTCTAAAGCTTAAAATTTCAAATTAAAACATATTAATCATTGAACAGTAATAATGCTATGTACACCTCTCACCTGAATTAAAAAGGTACGAAGAGTACTACGATGTATCACTTAATTATACACCCCGCTAACAAAGCGGGGGATCTATCCTGTTGTCTGTCTGTCTGTCCGTTCGTTACAGACTAGCGCGGGGATAGGCTTTATTCACTTATTTCTAGTTTTTATAGGAAACAAATTAAAGAAGTATGTTCCAAGTCCATCAACAGTCTGTGTGATAAAAATAGGAATATATATCATTTACTACTCACCACTGCACTTCCACAAGGATAAGATAACGAGGTGACGTCAAACGTCACCGTCATAGAAAAGGGCGTGTCTACTTCTCCGTTCCCTGTTACTCGGCAATTTTCGTCATTTACCGGGTTACTCGACTTCAGGTCGTCCTCTATCGCCGTGTATACAGAAACCTCCGATATGGTATCATTCTCCTTCAGTATCTTGAGCGACATTTTCAAATTTTGATTGTTGGTACCGCTTAAGGAACATGTCACAGTCGCTGAAATAAAACATTAATGATAAAGAAAACAATCTCTTTATTAAATGATTCTTTAGTCAAAATAGAGGGACGCTACTCAGTGAAAAAAAAATTATAGTGAGAACATCCCCCCCCCCTCTCTCTCTCTCTCTCATTTACAAATGATACATTGAATATTGATTTTGAATACTTTTGCTGAATGTCACATGTAATGACATTTTTCTTCCCGGAACGTAAGTACATATAAATGGATTTAAATCATTCAAATCACATATATACATTAGATTGTATCTTGTACCAAACACTAGATGCTCTGTGCGAGGTGGTTTTTATTTATTTATTTTTCTTTTATTACTTTCTCGAATTAACTTAAGTTTGTCAGATACACATATGAACACAGTAATGGGATTTTATAACGGAATAAGTAAAAAGGATTAGTTTTAAGTAATAGCATGTATCTTTAAAGATGACAAACACATGCAGGACGTACTCTTTGTCCTTCTGAAATTAGGCCTAGTTACATGTAGCTTAGTGGATTAGGGTCTAGCGTTAAGTCCTCTAGGAGTTTTATGGTTTATCATTAGAATTGCAACAAACCTTTTAATTTCCAGCACCACAATACAAATATCCCCTATGGACTCTCTGTCAATGACAAATATTTGTACCATTGGAAAAAGTGGCGATCCTCATTTTCGTAATATGAAAGATGTAAGTGACAAACCACATTCAATATCATAGCTGGCTTTTCTTTTCAAAGACCAGTGGAGGTAGTTACGATCAACCATCAATAACTTTGAAATGATATTCACTATGAAGGTCTTCATTTTTGGTCTACTTTTTCACTATGGACCATGGAACGTCGAATGACAAAAAAAATTTTCCTACCTTTTTCAGATCGCACGTTGCAAATAACCTGCAAAATATGCAAGATTTCAAAGTATGAAGCATCAGATAAACTTGTTTGTATCATGTAATTCACTAACAGGGTTCTAAGTTTTAGAAATTCACCCTACTGGCAATTTACCAATAGCTACACCCATATCTCATTCAGAAAATGAGTATACATATAATCTATCTTTATTCAATAAATCATTATTTATAACTTAGCATTTGAAATTTCGGTATTTATTTTTATCGTCACTGTGGTATCAGAAACACCTGGGTGTCCTGAAAAGGTGAGAGGAATGCTGAAAAAATATCTATTTGGGACTTTCGAAAGGTCGTACTACATTTTGTGTGGATTCGCGCATGCTTAGAAATAATAATGAACGGAACCTTACACGCAAGTCGGATCACGGATATTTTGGATTTATTAATTAACTCATGCTAATTTTAAAAAAAGCGCTCAGGGCCGTAGCAGTGAGGGTTCTTTAGCGTGCCAACGCCTGTCGTGATGCGGGACCTCCATTTTTAGGTCATATCCGAAAGAACCCGTGATTATTGCTTCTAAATGCCGAGCGTTTGGCGAAGGAGTAATCACTCCTTATTTTGATCCGTGGGTCTCCGGTCCCCAGCATCCCCTTGCGTGTCGTAAGAGGCTTGGATGAGACCGGAAAAACCGAGACCCCGTGTTACAGCAAGTGTAGGGATCCGGATTAGAATAGGTCCCTAGTACCCCTTGCGTGTCGTAAGAGGCGACTGAATGGGGCGGTCATTCGGATGAGACCGGAAAAACCGAGGTCCCGTGTCACAGCAGATTGTGGCACGATAAAGATCCCTCCCTGCTTAAAGGCCCTGGGTGCCGAGCACAGGACTACGTTTTGTGGCCCTTCACCGGCAGTGGTGACGTCTCCACGAGTGGGACGTAACCTAAAACAATAAATAATCAATCAATCAATCAGGGTCGTAGCAGTGAGGGTTCTCTAGCGTGCTAACGTCTGCTGTGACATGAGGCCTCAATTTTTAAGGTCATATCCGAAAGATCTGTGCTTTTCGCTTCTAAACGCCGAGTTTTTTACGAAGGAGCATTCATTACCTAAATTCACATCTTAGGTTTGCGGGGCTCGACCGGTCCATATATTATGTAACGATGGACACTCGTATAGAGATGTATTAATCATGCATATGAATACGGTACAACAATGGATATAGTGATAAGAATTACCAGCCAATGGATGTAATTTCTGTATAAGTTAGATGATAAGGCAAAGATAACGAACAGTGATCAATCTTACAAGTCCCAAACAGAATACAAAACAAAAGTTAAGCAAACACGGACCCCTAGATACACAAGATTGATTGATTGATTAATTCTTGTTTTACGTCCCATCCGAGAATTTTTCACTCATATGGAGATGTCACAATGCCGGTGAAGAGCTGCTAAACTTAGGCCTATCCTCAGCACCCAGGGCCTTTCAGCAGGGAGGGGTCTTAGTCGTGCCACACCTGCTGTGACACGGGGCCTCGGTTTTTGCGGTCTCATCCGAATGACCGCCCCTTACGACACGCAAGGGGATGCTGGGGACCTATTCTAACCCGGGCCTCCACGGGGTAGATACACAAGAGGTGGGTTCAGGTGCCTAGTAGGAGTAAACACCCCCTGTCGACAGGTCACACACGCCGTGTGTCTATTGTCTTGATAAGGTTAACGGAGCAATCCGTAGTCAAAATCAATATACTAAGAACGGCTTAACAATTGATATGAAACACGTCAGATAGCATTTGACCCAATGACAGGCCATACTGGCAAACTAGATCGTTATAACGACCATAGATTTTGCGAAATGCTGCCTTTAATAGTGACTGTTTACACCCCTGCAACAAAAACTTGTTTGTACGTAGCATGCATCGATTTAAAAACTGATCATACACAGAACAAGCTCTTGTGTATCGATTGAGTTGGGAGACATACACACCAAATGCAGGTGATAATGAAAAAAATGCTTATAAGGGAAGCTGACGACGGAGAAGCTGAAATCGTCCCGTTTATCATAAAGTTGAGTTGTTAGTTCGCCCTTAATGTCTACATGTATATTCAGTAGTGGTCGATACAATAGATATTGTTATGAAAATCACAGATATTTCTATTGATACGATGTTTATACCGGTACATGTAGATAATAAGTTATTGGAAGCATTCTTATCAAATATGTTTTATTTTTCCCCCTTGAATTTGGTGATATGTGTTTTATTATACTTACGTTTGACCACACTAGGACCCATACTGCTATTATCACCATGCTATCTCGCTTTGCCTCTCTATACATTCCCATTCCCTGGAAAAAAAGAGCATTTATAGATAATTGCAAAGTACCTAATAGATTCATTGCTAAATGCACGTTTGTAAAAGTGTGAATTTGGAATTTTTATTAACAGCAATTTTTCTGCAAACATTGGTCGATGTGTGGTACAAGAGCGCGTGATATAGCGACATTGTCAAGCTGTTGTCAATTTCGAAATCATTCTTGCTCTCTCTGTGAAAATTTCAACATTTAATGGCCTATTTCAGTGCGTTGAATTGTATTGACATGTGAATATATACATTATATTTAAGGTATTCGATGTATAACGACCATATTTCATACTTAGTAAATGGATGGTGGGATTTTTGCAATGTATCCTTTTCAAGGGTTCATCAAATAAAAATAATTCACCATTGGAATTTTCAAAATTTTAATTACTGCTTGATTTTTTACATTGCAGTTTATGGGAAGAACATGTTTTATCACATTATTTTTAAAAGAACAAATCTCTTGGTAAAAAGTCACATGCATTTACCTTATGCAAACATGAAATAAAATAACTTTTTTTCCTTATTTTTTTCCAAGGGCAGATAACTTTTTAAAAGTCTCAAGTTCTAAAAGGTCGTCTTATAATCATTTGTCAGTCTACTTCATTTTTATTATTACTTAACAATAAACGTTTGTGTTGTTTATACATTGAATACCTTAACAGTGTATGTCGATCTTAAACCGTTTATTGTTATCGTTCTACAATGCACCAACTTCTTAACTTGAAATAAAGACCTGTTTTTGCTTTGTTTAAAAGAAGAAACAACTTGAATTTCAAAATATGAATTTAAGGTATAAATATTGGGTTGTTTAATTTATGTATAGAAATATTGGGTAATATAAATTAGCGAATTAATCATAGTCCAAAAAAATTATACAAGATCGAGTGTAGGGCAACACGGGCGAAGGCAGGATCAGGTGCCATGGAGGAGTAAGCATCCTCTGCTGACCGGTCACACCCGCCGTGAGCCCGTAGTCGAAACAAAGTAAACGGGGTTATCCGTCGTCAAATCCAGTACGAAAATGACAGTCTAACAAAGGGTATGAAACAAATCAGTCAACATATGACTTAGTGATACTTTGTAATCGCAAACAAGGTCATTATAGCGACCATAGAATTTGCGAAATGATGACTTTAAACGAGATTCGTTATAACCTTGCAACATCAACTTTTTGGTCTTTAGTTGGCCTCGCTTTAAAAAGTTCTCATACGCATGACATGCTCATGTGTATCGAATCAACTGGGAGGCATACACACCATAAGCAGGTGATATTGGTACATTACTACATAGAAAAGGAAAACTGACAATTGCAAAGTCATCACACTTATATAATGTAGTTGTCAGTCTGCCATTAGAGTCAATATTAAGTAAAATATCCAAACATGAAGCTGATCAGTCAGATTCTGACGATGGAGAAGCTATTTTCATGACTATAAAACGCACAACTTAGACACCTGAAAAAACTAGGAGTAATAATGGTAATGTTTTTGCCCTAAAACAGAAATTTAAAAGAATTGTAATTTCAAACAGAAATTTAAAAGAATTGTAATTTCCATTTATCATCCTTGAACAATTCATATTGCGTAGGTTTTCTCTCTAGCTATTCTCGGGCTGTTTCATATTAATGAAAATTAAAAACCTAAAAATTTAAAATTGTTCTCTTGATTTCTTTTTTCAATTATCGTTATTATTCATTTTTAAATTCTTCAAAGGAAATGTAACATTGTTATGTTGGTTTCCTTTTCCCATCTATTCATATTTATACAAAGGTACCAATGTTTGCCATAGAATAAATCAAGAGTACAGATTATCGGTTTTAATTATGCAAGCTCTTGACACAATTGATTTTCATCTTTTTTTTTTATATGTAAAATTTTTTCACACGATTAAACATCTTAAGGTTCAAGTAGACGATGACAAAATAGTGACCAAAAGTTGTTTGGAAATGGTAATTATTGGTATCATAGGTTTTCCAGATATATTGGTTATTAAATTTTAATCATATAAAATGTAATAAGGACACCTGCTGATAACAAAGAAATAACGGGTTTCCCCCCATAATTTTCAAGAAAAAAAAAAAAAAAAATAGATAAATAAAAAATGTAATTATCTAATGACTTACCAACATTGATTGCTATATATATTTCCATGCTAAATAAGAAAGAATTCCAGACTTTACTTCAGTTCTGTTTTTGTTTATGGCCTTTCCACGGAATGGTCATATCACAGTGAATTTGACGGCCAACATTTTCTAGTCCACGCAACCAATACGTGCACACTTATTTATACGCGCCATTCTCAGCTCTGTTCATCAAATATTTCAAATGGGAAAATAAAAATGTTTTAGATAAGAGGTTGTAGATTGTTATCAATTTAACCACAAGCATTATTCTTTAAGGAGATGATCCGAATTGACTCTCGGATTACAACGCGATTCAGGGATGCGAAGAACGGAGCGAAACACATCTTTCCCAGCAATACAGTGTCGCTTTTCTGTTGATGGATATACCTAGTGTGCATCTTATTCATCAGAGAAAAATATGTGAAAAGGTTATCTTGATGTCCCATAATAAAATTGATGCTATCTCTAGTATAATTGAAAATATTTCTTAAAAGGTCACTAAGAAAATTTAGCAGACCGTAAATTCTATTGGTATAACCTTGATGAGCACAAGTATTAGGATTTCCTATGGAAGAAATTCATGAAATTTGTAAAATATGAATTGAATTCCTAAATTACTTTCAGAAATGTCTCAAAGAACAAGGAAGAACTTACCTTCATATTTTTTGATTAACTGATAAGGTCATCCTGTTTGCTTACGATTTTAGGTCTTATATAGCAGTAATTTTCACCATTTTCAATTAGATACATAATCCTAGTTCCAGAGTAACTTGTATTCTTTATGACAATATAATTACTTTCCCCTTAAATAATGCACTTCAATTCCGCTCTACTACCCCGGTGCTGTATTGCCTTTAGTCGACCAGAACCAAACTCCACCAAGCTTATACAGAACGCAGGCAGGCCACACTCAATGATTATGGTAATGAATATTTATTCTTTTTTATCAGCATGTTTGTGCTTTCTACCTGTGTATTTTTTTTAATAAAAAGTCTGCTTAAAATTGATATACGACCAGCCTATCAAAATATCTACAAAAACTGTAAAGTGAAACGAAAGAAAACATTTTAAAGGAAATGGTAATCACCGTCACGCTATTTTTGATATTTCTGTCTTTCATTTTCATTAAGGCAATTTTATGATGGGATTATAATTATCAAATTGGCCATACAAATTTACAGACCACTATGTGAAGCCTTTAACTTTTAAATATGTACAGTTTCGGAGTTTCCAAATTCACATCATATTTTGCACAGCAATTTTTACCAGAAAAGTTCTGATAACTCTACACATTCTAGAAAATTATGATTTTAAAAAAAGAGAGAAATCGACTTGTTAGGTGGGAAAAAATGTCCCATTTTCAAAGTTTGCATATGTTTTTTTTCTACATTGCTGTTTTAGACTTCGCTATAGTATTCTACAAAATTGAAGTTCTGGTAGCTCTTGTGAGTTTCGTTACAACTTTTACATATATTGTTCTGATAAATCTATACAATTTTTTCTACAAATTTTACATGTATTGTTCTGATAAATTTATATAAATTAAGTTACACTGTGATAAAGCTATGGTTTATATCTCAACTTTTATAAATATTATTCTGTTAAAATGATACAGTTTCTGTATACATGCAACTTTTACAAGGATTATATTCTGAAGAAACTGTAACGGTTTCTACAATTTTTACAAGTATAATATTATTACTCTGTAAAGTTTCTCTGCGACTCTTAAAAGAGTTACATTTTAATAATTTTACACATCAAAAGCTTGTCCATTGAAATACAATTATTCGTTGTCCCAAATTCATTTATTCAACTATGCCATCATACGTTGTGGTAGAAATATTGAGCATAAAATTAGCATTTAGTCAACATCTTTTCGGCGAGTTACAACCAAATTACATCTTTTAAAACCCGGTGAAAAATCAGGGCGACATTCATTTTATTGACTTTAAAATTTTTGGCGATTAGCTATGAGTCATGATATTGGTTTAAGAACAACCAATACGAAAAAACTAAGTCGTTCAATGCAAAAAGATAAAGACTTATCGAGTTTTAAAAAAGTGTTTAATTGTTCAAATCGGCAACATTTCGACTTCTACTTTTTATCGACATAGAGAATAAGATGTGCTACTTTTACGTTGCATTTTTGTTGACTTTTTAAACACGTGAATAAGTGACAAGTCAACAAAAAGACCTGACAAGTCGACATAAAGATCTGACGAGACAACATAAAGATCTGACAAATGGTGGCAGAACTATGCCACCATATAAAACGTTACTTTAAGTGTTAGGTGTCTTTTCAGTGGCTTTGCTAATGACTACTTCATTAAATGAAAATCTTATTTGTCGCTACCTAACCTGTCACAAGGTGTCAATTTTAACTACAATGCATTGTAAAGGACTTTATTAATTCAACGCATCAATACAAGTGAATTGCTTCAGTTGGACTACTTACCACACACGTTGTTAAGATTTTCACCTCATCATCTTTTGGTTGCCAATGAAAGATTACAATACTGCAGACGACCATACCAGTATCTTGATAGAAATATACAATTGACTTTTTTTAATGCTGTATACATATATTTGCATTTTCAAAGATAAAGTACACATAAGAAGATATATTTTGTTCATATGATAAGACAACATGCTTCCAAATAAATATATTGCCCCTTCCAATTTTCTTTCTAAATATACATACAGTACGAGTTTCAGCTAAACTATCCTGGCCTTTGTCGTTTCGATATTGTTTTGCCTTGTTGCGTTTCTACACATTGTTAGAATTTCCCAGTCTTTGACTTTTCCCTTCCAGTTATGCTTTTCTGCCCGTCAAAGTTTCCATATATAGACCTTTTTGGTTTTAGAGTTCTTATATTATTAGACTTTTCTAGCCTTTGACGTTTGTATATATATAGCTATACTTTTTTTTTTTTACCTTACTGCGTTTCTATATAGTGTTAGACCTTTCCGGCCTTTGATTTTTCCATACTTCTCTATATATATTTAGACTTTTCTGGTCAATGATATTTTTAAAAAATCATATAGGGGGCCTTTTCTAGACATTAGACTTTCTTTGTAAAGTTAGACTTTTTTGGTCCTTGACAATACGTATACCCCATGGGGATCCGGGTTAGAATAGGTCCTTAATACCCCCTTGCTTGTCGTAAGAGTCTACTAAATGGGGCGGTCCTTCGGACGAGACCTCAAAAACCGAGGCCCCGAGTCATAGCAGGTGTGGCACGATAAAGATCCCTCCCTGCGCAAAGACCATAAGCGCCGAGCAAAGGCTTAACTTTTGCAGCCCTTCACTGGCAATGGTAACGTCTCCATATAAGTGCAAAATTCTCGAGCAGGACGTAAAACAATAAACAATCAATCAATCAATATGTATAAATATAATTATAGCCTTTGGGATTGCTATTTATAGCAAAACTTTTCTGGTTCTCTTTGGTTCTTTTTTTTCTTCCTAGCCATTTCCATTCTTCGACCTTTCTAATTTCAGTTAGCTTTTTCTAGTCTTGATTGACATTTTCATTAATAGTCTGAATTTTCTTTGAGGTTTCTGTCCATTTTCTGATCTTTAATGTTATTAGCTCTTTATAGTTACATTATTGCAGTCTAAGGTTTATATTTCTGAGTCATTCATTGACGTTTTTATTTTTAGTCAGGTTTTTCTAGGTAATGGAATTGTTATACGTATAGTTCAGATTGTTAAAGGGACATGGAGACGTTTTGAGCTAAATTCTAATAACCAAGTTATTTCAAACGGTACGCAAAAAATTGAATGTCAGTGGTTGTTTAGTTACAAGTAAGATACATCGTTCACAATTCTTTTTGTTTACATAAAGATGGCTTCACAGAAAATACCATGTTTGAAACAAAATCAGATGTGTGAAACACTAGAAACTGTTTAATTGTGTTCAGAATGAACTTGTAATTTGAAAAATCTGCTTTAAACAGATTGGGCGCACTTCCCCTTTACGGCGAACATTACCATAAAGGGCGATTATCCCTCTTTAGCGAGAAATAAACATTACCAAAATTGGTAATTTTTGTTGTTCCATATGAAACAGAATGGAATCTCGTGATATTACAAAAAATGGGAAATCATTTGTCTATGGCATTAATTTCATGTATATAAAGAAGCGTATTGTACTGAAAATTTAGTTCCACACAGCTGCGTCTTGAGCAGGAAACGTGAAAAAGAAGGCTGTCTTGCAAGTAGAATGCTACAATAGACTAAACCACTAACAAATATTTCATTTCCATTCAGTTTAAAGTGAAAAATGTTGGTTACAATTTGTTCAGTATGTCTTTAGCTCTTCGTCAGTGCAAGGAAGAAAGATCACGTGCTACAATAAACAATATAATCATTTAAACATTTAATCTTCGGAACGGACAATTTACTACGGTAGCCGGGAAATGTCTTCTTTCTAAAGATTGAAATGGCATTGATATGTAATAATTTGCTTTCCATATGCAGTTACTTTTCCCTATTATCAAGAAAAACAATAAGGAATAGAATGCCATCGGATTTTATAAGGGGTAATATCTCATGCGTAACTTTTGCAATACGAATAAGCTTATGTACGACCTGTTTTAATAAAACAACATATATATTTTTAGCACGAATATAGCTTCCGTACAAACATTGCAAATTGGCATGATCTTTTGCTCTTTCTGTAAACTAGTGCTTTACCAGATGCAACAATTCATAAAAGACGGAAGCAGAGCCAAGTCAAGTTTAGATGTGACATTTAAAGTTTCTTGAACTGGGCAAGTTTAAGTATTATCAAAGAAATTCCTTCGGTCAAAAAGGTGTCAGTACATACAGCCTGGAATAAATTCTTCATTTTCTTAAATATGCAGCAGCAAACATTATGGAATATTACTGAAAATGAAAGTGTACATATTAAGTAATTAAAACATGGCCCAACATTCTTTCACTTATCTCTAATAACAAATACCATTAAGATGCAAGGGAAAACTGCGGAACATTCGCCGTATTTGGTAATGTATTTCTCGCTAAAGAGGGATAATCGCCCTTTATGGTAATGTTCGCGCCGTAAAGGGGAAGTGTGCCCAACCTGTTAAACGGAACGTTTACTAGCACATTCAATATACTTAAACAAAAGCATGGACACGGGCCTTGTTTACTTAACGAACAATTGTAGGTGTTATATCTCACTTGTAACTCAACAAATGACATTGGAACTTTTGCTGACCATTAGAAATACATGTACCTTATGTGTATTGCATGTCAAACGTTGCAATATTTGATATTTTCCATTTGCATTGTATAATTTCCATTCGTATTGTATAATTGTTCATTCCATTGTATTGTATAATTTTCTATTTGTATTGTATAAATGTCTGGGAGGAGTAAGCATCCCCTGTCGACCGGTCATGCCCGCCCTGAGCCCATTGTCTTGATCAGGTAAACGGAGTAATCCGTAGTCAATTTCCGTATATATAAAACGGCGTAGAAATTGCTATGAAAAACGTTAGACAGCATTTGACCCAATGGCAGACTACGGACCCCTGGACACGCCAGAGGTGGGATCAGGCGCCTAGGAGAAGTAAGCATCCCCTGTCGACCGGTCACACCCGCCCAAAGCTCATTGTCTTGATCAGGTAAACGGAGTAATCCGTAGTCAAAATCAGTGTATATAAAACGACGTAGAAATTGCTATGAAAAACGTCAGACAGCATTTGACCCAATGGCAGATTATATTAATGAACTAGATCGTTATAAAATTTGCGGAATGCTGCCTTTAAACGTACACGTGAATGTTGCGTAAATAGACTGTCTTGATTCAAAAACTGATCATACGCAGAACAAGCCCTTGTGTATCGAATAAGTTGAGAGACACACACACGGAATGAAAAGGTGAAAGGTGATGAAGGAATGTAATGTTGCTACATAAATATGGGTACATGTAAATGACGATGGAAAAACTGAAATCGCTCCGTTTGTTGTTAGTTGCCGTTTCAATATAATAGCCAAGTACGAAGCAGATATAGAAGACTCTGCGGTATCTTTTATTTCTACTTCGCTGGGATATATCGAATCGGCATATGAATGCACATTATCATTATTAATAGGTAAAATGTCGTCAATATATCGAAATGTCGAATTAAGGCCACCGCTGAAGATTTCACCTTCTCGTGTAGCAGCTTTTGAATGAATATAAATGAATGAATGAATGAATATAAAGAATATAAAAACAAACCAGACAACAAAGGAGCACAATTCGTGCCCAGGGGAATTCCAACAGACTGTTGGAAGACCTGATTACCAAACACTGTAAATATATTGTCAAAGTCAAATTGTCAATGAGAAACTCCAGCATTGCTTTAATATCAACTTCAGAGTACTTGTGCGTAGAATGAGAGTGGAGTTTAACGAAGTAAATGTCTGATCACGAGATATGAATATTTCCTTTTTCCGTTATTGTCGAAAAAGCAACTGTCTATAATGATAAAAAATCTAGCCTTTAATTTATCGTGTGGAATGGTCTTGTAAAGTGTTGAGTGCCATATGCATGTTGTGATATGTTAGGTTTCTGGATTTCAGTTTAAAGTTCTTTAGAGTTTTTCATAATCCACTTTTGATTTACATCATTTCTGGCATATGTTGTTTCACAATACGCCTGAAGTTTCTCCTTCACAGCTGTCAGTATTTTCGTTTGGAGTAAAGACGGGATTGGTGGATCATTTACTAGATCCAGCAATCTTTGAAAGGGTTTTAGTGAAGTTTTTGGATTCCAGTATATGTATGGGAATATCGAATCCAAGACTGTTCGTTATTTATTCATCTATTTATTTATTTTTGTTGTTGTTGCTTTATATCCCATCGAGAATATTTCACTCATATTGAGACGTCACAGTTGTAGGTGATTGATTGATTGATTATATTGTTTTACGTCCCACCGAGAATATTCCACTCATATGGAGACGTCACCAATGCCGTGAAGGGCTGCAAAATGGCCTATGCTCGGCACTCATGGCTTTGAGCAGGGAGGGATCTTTATCGTGACACGGGCTTCGGTTTTTTTACGGTCTCGTCCGAAATGACCGCCCCATTCAGTGCCTCTTACGACACGCAAGGGGGATGTTAGGACCTATTCTAACCCGGATCCCCACGGGTCACCAGTTGTAGGTGAAATACTACAAATTTAAACCTACGTCTAACGATCAGGGTCATAGCAGTGAGGTTCTTTATAAGGTAATATCCGAAAGACTCATGATTCTTATTTATAAATGCCGAGAGTTTGCCAAGGAGCAATCAATATTTATTTTTACGTCTTATGTTTGACTCAGTCATGGCACGAGCCCCGTGCGGGCTTGTACGCACGAGCTCCTTGTTGCGAAGCGAGCGCTCTAAACTGGTACCCCGTTGATTGGTGCTACATGTACACACAAACTTGAGAGAAGCGAGAGCCAACAGGATACCAGTTTACGATCGCTCTAGCTACTGAACTACTGCAACCGGTAAGGATTGTTTATCACGAATTCATACGTGTTACCTATGTTCTGTCACATTAATGGCACCAAACAGTTGCGAATACGACAACGGACTTCTGTATAAGTACTCCCTTCTTATAGTGCCCAAAGAGGTATGTGTCATGCCCAAGAGATATACATATTTTAAAATATAATCCAAAATGAACAATCAACAACTAAAGCTTGCAATTTAATGGAAAGATATTGATATGAGACAGAATTCCAGGACAGTGATTGAGCTACTTGAGGTGACCGGAAGCAAAGGAGATGGTGGACTAGAGACTGACATGTAAAGGCAAAGATAACGAACAGTGATCAATCTCGTAAGTCCTAAATATAATACAAAAACAAGAGTTGGGCAATCACGGACCCCTGGACGCACCAGAGGTAGGATCAGGTGCCTAGGAGGAGTAAGCATCTCCTGTTGACCGGTCACACCCGCCGTGAGCCCATAGTCTTGAGCAGGTAAACGGAACAGTCCGTAGTCAGATCAGTGTGTGAAAAACGGCTTAACAATGGTTATGAAACACATCTCCGAGGACCCATCCATGGACAGTATGAGGCCCTCATGCATGGTTGAACTTGCGAAAATTCAACTGCATTTAAGTAGACACATATATTTCAAGAAACCCGTGGGAATCCGGGTTAGAATAGGTCCCTAGCATCCCCTTGCGTGTCGTAAGAGGCGACTAAATGGGGCGGTCATTCGGATGAGACCGGAAAAAACGAGGTCCCGTGTCACAGCAGGTGTGGCACGAAAAAGATCCCTCCCTGCTCAAAGGCCCTGAGTGCCGAGCATAGGCCTAAATTTTGCAGCCCTTCACCGGCAATGGTGCCGTCTCCATATGAGTGAAATAATCTCGAGTGGGACGTAAAACAGTAAATAATCAATCAATCAATATATTTCAAGAATGATATGTCGTTGGTTCGAAGGTTACGAAAAATACCACCTAGACGGTCAGTCAATCCCAAATTGAGGCAAGTCATCAGCTTGAGATATTGGCTATGGCGGACATACGCACATTGATTTCCTGTTTAGACACAATTGCAGGCTTTAGCTGAATAGCTCACATTGAAATGAAAGTTGTCCCACACGTTGAGTGCTCTAGGTGGAAAACATGTAACCATATTAAGGTGACCCGAGAACAGCGGATCCCTTTACTACAACTATAAAAGATATGGTGCTGCTGGTCCTTCTCGACGTCGATTATTTTGATGGTTTAATATCGGTGGGCAAGGTGGACATTTGGAACCAAAATGAGTTGAAAATAGCCATTGAAAGGGGGTTAATCGGCTGCTAAGAGCAACCCCTTTCTGGTGATGACAAACCATTAGGTATGAAAAGTCTTTCTTCAGACTTGGTCTTGCCAATGACAAAAGCTGGGATTTTCAACTAATGCTTATCGAGGGCCAGAAGAATCGTGAAAAATGTCTTTGGTATTCTTGCAAATAGATGTCTAAGGCATGAAACAAAAGCCAGGTACAGTCAGGGACAGTGCACGTCATAGCTCTCGCTTGTCTTCACAACATCAAGTACAGGTGAGAACTATGGCGTGCATTGTATCTTACTTATAGTTCATGCTTCTGAATCTATTTGTAAGAATATCGAAGGCTTCTGGTTCTCGATAAGTGGTACACTAATTGAAAATCCTCTCATCATTGGCAAGACGATGTATTGAGAAAAGCTTCATGAGCCAGGTTTTCATACTAAATGCGTCGTCTGCGATGATGGTTTGTCATCACTGGGAAGGGGGTTGCTGTTGGCATGCTGATTAAACCCTTTTAATGATCTTAGTGTTGAACATCCACCTTGCGCACCACTATTAATCCATCGTAATTTGTAATCGGTGTCGACAAGTAGCATCAATACCACTGAGCTTTATTTTGGTTCCACTGTCCTTTATAGTTGTAGTATAGGGATCCATTCTTAGGACAACGAATGGGTACAGGCTTTTCATCTAGAACACCCAGTGTATGGATGGTGGTGGAACTTCCATTTCGCTGTAAACTGTTCATTTATAGGATCCACTGTTCATGCTCAGTGAGAGTCTAGGTGACATCTCAGCATACGCTCAAACTATGACCTTGCATGTACATCCCGAACAATACCACAGATGGTGTTGTGCGCAACCTGGAACCGAACATCAATGTGCGGTACATGTACCTGTACCCCGTCCTCAGTTGTTGATCCTTCATGTTGGATTAATGTTAATATGTATGTACATCTTATGAAGTAAAGGGGATTTAAGGTTTATAAAGTTAAAGATCCGTTGGAAACATTTTTACACACTTGAACATCATTACAAAATGTGTATTACATCGTTCTTAAAACTGGTTAGTGGTACCAAAGCAAAGAAAGCATCATTACTCACCATCATTCAAAACTAAAACTAGTACCAAGATATCGTGTAACTCGTTTAATCTGAGAAAGTGACGACACAATTACTTTTTAACATGTACAATGTGAAATACGATTGTATGAAATGCAAGTTATTACTTCACAACTTTGTTAATGGCCATTCCACGTCCTCATTCACAAAGTCACTAAGTGAGTACGTGACAAGTTGATTTAGAGTCTATATTTAAGTAATACGGAGTACGCGTAACACACTGCGAATTTGGCCTTGTTCATTCTTAAGGACTCCAAACTAAACACACTGATGTTGATGAGCATGCGCAGTAAATAATGTGTGAGCATTTAGGCGTTTAGTATAGAATAGGTTTGGAATTTCTCCTGAAAGAAACGTCTTCAATGGGCACCACGTATACCTTTCGAGAACGACGTCCTGATCATTTTAGAATATATAGAGACAAATGAGACACGAAAAGAAAGACAGAGATAACGATCTTGTTGCTGTGGTCAGTTGTAGCCTCGTTATCATAGGTCAAAGGTTGTGCTCTCATCTTCGGACATTCCTTTGAATCATCACGGTCATTACTGTTCAATGACAAGTACCGAATTTCCCCGCTGTCATTGTTAACGTAGATACGACCATGGCTGCTTATTATAGTTGCTCTATAAAATAAATATAACATAAATTTAACAAGCTCTTGAATCTCATAAAGGGGCATGCATTTATTTTCGAAACACATTTTATATCAACATTGAATGCATGTAAAGGCAAAGATAACGAACAGTGATCAATCTCGAAAGTCCCAAATAGAATACAAAACGAGTTGGGCCAACATCTAATTATTGTTATTCACAAAAGTTGTAGAAGCTAGATTATACGATTTGCAGACCATACAAATTATTGCATTTACTAGTCATAATAAATGTAATTGTATATGCACTTTGTAAATTGTAGCAATAGTTGTGAAATCATTTCTAGTCAAGAAACCGAGTTCAGACATATCTAGGTCAACAAACATCCCTTGATGCGGATGTACTTTCAGCCAATTTCCTTCTGTGTTTAGTTTTATGACTTTTTCTAAATGACAAGTTTTTACAATAAATCACAAACTTTTACACCTTAAAATATTTTCTGTTTTGATTTTAAATGGATCGTTTACACCTTAAAGTATTATCTTTTATGATAAAAACGCAGAGCTGAAATATAGTGCAAACATTACAACAGATCAAAACTGGATGGATTACAAGATTTACTGTGATGTGTACCTCTGGACGTTGTTTAATTACTGGAACTAATAATACCCACCACTCTGTAAGCAATGTATTTAATGAAACTGAATGTAAACCTGCAATTGAAATTGCTGCAAAGTTTCTGATACCACATTCCAGAATTAAAGAATTTTCTAAATATATGCTGTGAAATAAATTTTATTGCATATCTACGATCAGATTGTCCCGTTCCCATACCTGTTAAATGGAGGGTGACCACGGCAAAATGCTCAATTAACACAATTTTCACAACAACACACCCTTTATTTTGATTGGTTATGATTATTACCATGACATGTACTTTTAGACCACAATAAAATGGATAACCCCTCCCAATCACGAGATATCTAAAGGAGGAAGAAATGCATATTTACTGACGTTAAATTAGTCGCATAGGAATAAATCAAGACTTTTTAGTAATTGTTAAATGGTAAAGAAATTTCTAAGAACTGTAAGCTTAGAGCAGGTCGAAAAATGTTTTGAAATTTGATATTTTCCATGTACAAACTACAAAAGTGTTTTAACGACCATTTCAACAAAAAGACTATATTCCAATGTCCATAACGTACATGTATCTAAATCTAACATATGATATTTCCAATGAACATAACGTATCTAAATCTAACATATACTACATGTATCTTGTAGGGGAAAAGCCCCAATTACTAATAAATGTTACAATTGTCGTCATAGGACATGAAACAAAATGATCCGTAACATATACTAGTATAAACACAATTTTGTAACCTTCTACCCTCGTACAGTACCATTACAATAGTGTTAGAGTTTGTGTCTGTGTGTTTCGATATACAAATGTACATACCTAAATTTTAATTTTCTTTTTGTTTTAGCTATAATAAAATTGACTTCTATTTTCCCCTTGTATGGCTTGCCAGTCCAACGCTTGGTCACAACCGTTCCCTATTAAAGAAAGAGAGACAATTATTTACCATCTCTGTATTTTCGTAATTGCGCTGGTAATATTAAGAAAATTGCTGATATTTCTTATCAAAAGTTACCATCGGAGTTCCTCTGCAGTTTAGAAATTCGAAGTAGTCATTTGTCGGAATCATTTCAAATTCCCCCACATTGTGATTTACATCCGGGCCGTCACATCCGACCAGTCTGGGCTGCAGTAGCACACCAATGACCGGTCGGTCTGTATTAGTGCTCTCCACGCTTACTGCAAAACAGTCGTTATTTGTTAGCTTATCCGTATTTACATTGAGAGAGAGAGAGAGAGAGAGAGAGAGAGTGAGAGAGAGAGAGAGAGAGAGAGAGAGAGGTCCCATTTCTTTATTAGCCAGTAATTTCCCCAATTACCTAGTATATGATGCATTGCCTCATGGTATATAGTGTCGCTGACACCGACTGTAAAAAGGCTTTTGTCTTCCCTCGGGGCTGACCGTAGCTTAGAGGGAAGCATCGTTCGGCACTCCTTGTCGGAATTGGTAAATGGTGAGCTTCCGCCGCTTCCTTCCACCAATACCAAGTATATACAAACTAACAGATGCTGTAACGTCTGCAAGGTGATATAAATACATAAGAAATATAATTGTTACAATATATAACGATAGAAACGGAGTGAAATGAAGAAAATGGGAAAATTGTTGAATAGTGAGAGTGGGTATCAGTTGATCATAGATAAAAAAAAAAAAAAGTCGACAGATGCTACGTACTTAGTGTTCAAGGCGTATTTCGACTAGATAGAGACTTGGAATACTTTAACTAATTTCCAAATTTGCACACTTCAATTTGCAAGAGAATTGGTACATTTGAACTTGACAAAGAATTGGAGCCCTTTAACTCTACAATGAATTGGCAGAATTTTTCTTGACTGGGGTTTGGCGCACTTTTGCAAACCAGGAGATTGCCGCAATACAACTGGCCGGAAAGTTCAGTTAGACTGGAGTTTGGTGTTTTAGACTGGACATTGACACGCATCTACTAGCCAGGAGACCTTCGCCCTTATAGGAGACTAACGCACTTGAGGCAGACATGCAGGAGATTGATGCAATTCAACTAGACAAGGGATCACCGTTCCTCAGCTTGCTAGCGAATTAATTAGCGTAATTCAACTTTCTTGGGGGAAATCGGTGCTCTTCAACTATCCAGGATATTGTCTCAAGCGACTATTCCTCTTGTAACAGATCTACTGATACCAGTTCTCTGGTAACAAATCTACTGATACCAGTTCTCTGGTAACAGATCTACTGATACCAATTTCAAGAGACTGTTACTCTGGTAACAGCAAATAACAACATTGTCTTTGTTTGTAAA
>CAJDSM010012675.1:918-14619 GCA_903981925.1 Ostrea lurida | reverse complement strand
ACGATGTTACCTTCGCCTATTTGTATCTACTGATACCAGTTCCACTCGACTATGATCTACTGATACCAGTTTCAAACAATTGAACATGCAGGTGTTACGATTATTGCGGTAATTCAGCTCTACTTCAGTTACAAATTCATAATTTTTTAAAAATGCATTTTCTGAGCTGCCTAAATTTGATGATATGTTTATGATATAAGTAGTAAAGATTTTAAACCGTTGAAAGCTCAGCTGTAGTTGAACTGATGTGGTTGAGGATAGTCCTTCTAGATCAATCTTAACCTCTCAATATTTATTCAGCAAGCTCATAGATAGGGGATAAACTTATAAACTTGATTTTTAAGGTCAAAGGTCAATTTAAGGTCTCTATTGACTCTATTGCTTAAAACCCTTATTAACAAGACAGAAGCCAGGGAATTCATCAGAGGATCATCAAACCTTCCTCAAATGTAGCTCATGGAGAGGGAATGAACCCTATTGATTTTCAAGGTCAAAGATTAAAGTTTAAGGTCACTATGGCTTAAACATTACGTTGCTTTGTTTGTTGTTACTTTTTGACAACAAATATTTGAGCGTTTCATCTTGCAATTTGTACAAGATTTCAACTACATTACTTTCTAATTGTCAAGGTCAAATTTGAAGGCCAAAATAGATGGCATGAAAAACCCGAAAGTCTTTGTGATGAAGACTGAAAATGTAGTTTGTTTCCGACAATTATGCGTTTATCCAATTTCACATGAGTACCTTGGTTCTCACAATTTATTTTCGAAAATGACACTATTACGTCACACTAGAGTAAAATGTTGTGTGATATATCATATCATGCATCAAATCAAAACGAAATTCGGACTTTAATTAAGCAATGAATTTTTTTTTTTTTTTTTTTTTTTTTTTTTTTTTGTTGTTGTTTTTTGTTGTTGTTTTTTTTTGAAAGATGTAGTCTCATTGCAATGGTGTGCATAAAAATTGAGTAACCTGCGTTGCGCGTTATAAAAATTTGTTTGCACATCCGTTGCAGTTATATGAGACACATCTTTCAAAAAATAAGAATTTATTGCTTATATTTACATTATTAAAACCTTTGTAATGTAAACTTTTTTTAAATCTTTATTTCAAAATTCTCGACTATGGGTAAGTAGCGATTAACAAAACAGAAGAGCTTATATGATGTCATGTAAAAAAAAAAATAGTGCACATTAATAAACAAGATTAATATTCCAACTCTAGAGTGGATTGTCAATTAAATATCATAAACATCATATTATTAGCAAAGTTGTACAATTTGAGCTGTAAACATTCAAAATATTTTCCTATTCATTTATTACTGTAAACAGTGTAGGTATATTCTTTATAGGTGTCAGTCGGCCATGTATTCACTTCGAGAAATTGAAAGTACATTTACTGAATGCAAAATTGTTGAAAAATCCCACTTTTGGATTATTTTCTTGTCTTTGGAAGGAAATTTTAGCTACATTAGAGCAGAGACGTCTCTGATTAGAGGTAAGATCATCTTCTATAGGCATCTAATAATGAGGTGCATTAATTTATGTTGTATGAGATGGAAATTGGCAACAAATTTTGTTTTCATTTTGCAATCGCCCTGTCAGCACAAGTCTGTAATAATGGTAGTACTTAGGATTGTATATCCTACCCCATACCTTAATATGGGACAAAGATTTTAGTATAGTATAGACCCCCACTGTTATCATAACAGACCGTGGGAAAATTGCCAGTTCCTATGGGCCGAAATGCAGACATGGTCGACAGTCTTCATACGCCTAACCGACTTGGGTGACTTAAAAGGAATGGAAAACGCATCAATGCAGCGCATTTTATTTCATATTACAATGACAAAATGATATTCATTATTGGATTATTTCTTGACCCCTGACCTCAAATAACCTAGATAATGTAAATCGGTCGCGCAAGAATGTGCAGCCCAGTGATGACGTGAAACACATGTATGTAAAGGCAAAGATAACGAACAGTTATCAATCTCGTAAGTCCCAAAGAGAATACAAAACAAGAGTTGGGCAAACACGGACCCCTGGACACACCAGAGGTGGGATCATGTGCCTAGGAGGAGTAAGCATCCCCTGTCGACCGGCCACACCCGCCGTGAGTGTATCTAAGAAATAGAGAATGGAGAGAGGAACGAAGCGTAGCCAACCGTGAGTTCCGACTATGGTTTCGTGGTGGCCATTTTGAAAGTGGCGAATAAAGTATTTCCGGCTTTGAACAAACTTTAGTTCATCGGAAAAATCACCTCAATTTTTAAAACATAATCAATGAGAATCGGCGCTAGGTAATCACTGAAAATAAAATTAAATGATTCGGTCTTATAATTTTTTTTAATGTTTTTTATCAAGAGATTAAACAGTAAATGTAGCTCTTATTTGCAAATAAAGCACCATTTTTACCATTCTGGGGAAAATATAAACACTGAGAACTTGTATCACACTTTCGATAGGTATATGTAATAATGTGTTCGCGTTTAAAAATCGTCCTGATTTTCATGTAGAGAAACCACGATTAAGTTCAACGTTGAAAAGATCTTTGAATGTTACATCAACCTTGAATAAGCGATGAATGATTGTTGTTCAACGTTTCAACCACATGAATCAACGCTGTGTGCCCGCTGAGCAAAGTTGTCCACATTGCAATGATGATTCACATTGAAAACCCTCGTTCGCTATGTAATGCATACGATAACTAGATCCACACGAATGGCAAACGGACACAGAAAATTCGCCGCGTTCCGAATTGCTAAGTTGAGTGGATAATTTGCCTTCCGTTATACATCCAATGATGAGACCCTCTGGGCAGTACTGCATGTAGAAGGGATTAGAGGTTAATCAAAACTGTCCCCTCTCACGATGCAGGCGTAAAGGAAGACAACAGGATAATTCATTTCAGGATCTTTGAATCTTCCCTTCTGGTTTATAAATTTTTTTTTTCCTTCCTTATAACACAGCGCACATCACACAAACACACGCACACACACAAAACAGCACGACACACGCACACATGGAAATTTTCGAAACTGATTAGTCTTTAATAAATCATTATCAAATATACGCAATCTCACAATCTCAATAAGATGTTCATTTTCTGGTTTCGGAGATGAAGTCCGCCTTAACATTAATGACGAATATAATATCATATCATGCTATAATAATAATACGACTCGGCTTCTATGATATACACTATGAAGTCGGTAACTAACGCAATCTGACGAATTTCATAATTCTCGAAGCAGCGTATGAATAATATTCTTGCAAAAAATGCATACTTTCGAAATCAAATGCAAGAAATCATCGTTGATTTTTTTAAAAACTGTTTTAGAAAATTTCCTGCTACATGCATTACAATTTAAAATAATAATTCTGTGCAAATATGTCTTACCTTCATTTTTATCATGGCTAATGTTTATGAGTTCTATATCTTAATGAACCTTGTTATTTCTTTTAAATACTGACTGGTTTGGGGGCCGTAATTTGTCTGCTGTCATCAGTGCAGGGAAGGGTGAGTGAGGGTCACCCACATAGAGTGATACATGGCGGTCTGGTCATCCACTGTTTTGTTTCATACTAATATATAAAATTCATGACAAATGACACATTTTTTTTCAGTTATGCTATTGACTCATTTTCTTATAATGAGTCGGAGTGTATGAAACAAAGAAATATATGAGCGTGCGGTGCTCTCATTATTGCGCAGTACAGGCAATTCAGTTAACGGGAGCTATCTAATGGGGTAAACAAAAACAAGAGACAGGGGGAAAATGTTACCGACTTTTCTTTGCGAGAGGAGAATAACGAGAAACATATTTCTTGTGCAATAAGTTGTTTTAAACGTTTCACCGATAATGCTCTGTCTTTAAAATGCATTTTCTGTTTTTCTTCCAATCAAATTTTTCACTCATAATTAGGCGACACCAGCTGTAGGTAAAATTAAATGCCCATGCGTAATGCTCAACGCTGTACATTGTAGTGGGGTGTCCTTATAGTGGTAACGTCCGTCGTGACCGGGGTGGGGTGGGGGGTGGTTTTTAAAAGTCTTTTCCGAATGACCCGCGACTCGCACTTCTAAACGTTTGAAAAGGAGCAGCCACCACCTATTTCCACGCGGCCGAGACACAAATAAAGCTCGAACCCACGACTTCACAGTAGTTTTGCAATACGTCTGAAGTTGGTCCTTCACAGTTGTCAATATTTTCGTAAAGATTAAAGAGTTGGACATGGGCTTGGTGAAACCTTTACTAGATCCAGCAATGTATCTTTGTTCGTAAGGGTTTTAAGAGCCGAACACGCTAACCACTGAGCCATCACGACCGATATTGATCTAGTTGCAGACTGTCTCTATGAAAATATTGAGACAGAATCAGAGAGCTACAGATCCACGCCCTTATAAAAACCTTCGATTTATGGCGCACAAAAGTTGCGCATGATTGAGGCCTTCTATCGTTGTATTCCTGCATCGACGAGCCATAAATCTAATATCCTAAAAATTCCTTACATATCTTCCTAACATGTATTGTTCAAACTACCTTAAAATATTCATTAAAGTCCCTTACAATCTAAAATCTTTACAGCTTTATGTCATTTGTCCTGATTTACGTAGCCATGTAGGTACCCGGTCAATTCGAATCCCGGTGTATTTCATACTTGTGTAAACCAATAGCCCCACAAACATTTTAGTGAAATATTATGGATAAAATCACCCCAGTTTATTTCAAATAATTATTCTAAAAGGTTTGACAATCGAACTAAACTCATAGCCTTCATTAGTTTGTTCACACTTTTGCCACTTTAATTTTAAAAGGGGACCGAGACTAGGCTTTTTTAAAATAGCATTTTCAATGCTCAACGGTTTATTTCACCTGCAGAAAAATTACCAATTATTTAATTTCCATTTCATGTTCACGAGAATACAATAAATGAGAACCCCCCCAATCACGAATACTCAGGAAAAAGCATATACTGGGACTTAAATTCACAGCATGCAGATCATGACCCCCCCCTTTGTTTTTTAAAATCTGTTCAGGATAATACACTATTTTTCTTCTCTACGTATAGTTCAAAATGCATCATATCCGCCACAATTTATTTTTTCCTGTCTCGTGCACGGTATACGAAGACATTCAGTGACATATAAAGATTTTAAAGTCCCGACATGAAGTATTGTAATCACGACAGAGACAAAAAACATGGGTATCAGCAATGCGATTAACAGAATAAAATAACGGAAAAAGCGAAAATATAGTGTATCTACCCCAAACAGAAAAAAATAAACAAAAAAAAAAAAGGGGGGTCATGATCCAGGCCAAGTGCCTGGTTAAAATAGTCGCATAAAAAATCAAAGACTTTTAGTAAATTTTAAATTGTATAAGAATTCTAAGTAACTGTAACTTAAAGGGTCGAAAATTTTGAATTGATATTTTCCATGTTACAAACACAAAAGCGTTTTAACGACCATTCACCAAAAACTATATCCAATCATAACGTACTGATCTAAAAATCTAACATATAAATCCAAGCCATAAACGATCTAAATTCTAACAAAACACAATGTATCTTGTAGGGGAAAAGCCCAATTACTAATAAATCTTACAATGTACGTCATATGACAGAAACAAAATGATCCTAACATAACATAAAACACAACTTGAACCTCTAAAGTGCCGCTCGGTACAGTACCATTACAATAGGTTAGAGGTTTGTGCTCGTTTTTCGATATACAAATTACATACTAAATTTAATTTCTTTTGTTTTAGCTTAAATAAAATGACTTCGATTTCCCCCTTTATTAGCTTGCCCATCGAACGCTTGGTCCACAACCGTTCCCTATTAAAAGAAAAGAGACAATTATTTACCATCTCTGTATTTTCGCTAATGCGCTGTAATTATTAATAAATCTGAATTTCTATCAAAAGTTACCATCGCGGAGTCCTGCGTTTAGAAATTCGAAAGTCATTGTCGGAATCATTCAAAATCCCCCACATGTATACATCCGGCCTCACACTCGACCAGCGGGTGCATATGCACTCCAAGACCGCGCTGTATATGCTCCTCACGCTACTGCAAAACATCGTTATTTGTTACTATCCGTATTGTACATTAAGAGAGAGAGAAGAAGAGAGAGAGAGAGAGGGAAGAGAGAAGAGAAGATGAGAGTCCCATTCGTTATTAGCCAGTAATTCCCCAATACCACTAGTAAGTGATGCATGGCCTCATGGATAATAATGTCGCTGTACCGGACTGAAAAGGCTTTGTCTCCCTCGGGCGACGTAGCTTAGAGAAGCACGTTCGGCACTCCCTGTCGGAACTGGTAAATGTAGCTCCCCGCTTCACTCAAAATAACCAAATATACATAATAACCAGAGCTGTAACGTCCAAGTGATGAATAATAAACAATGAAATGTGTACAACTATAAACGAAGAACGGATTAAATACGAAAATTGAAAAAAATTATGAATAGGAAGTGGTATCAGTTACATAATAATAAAAAAAAAAATCGAACAGATCACTAACTTAGGGGTTCAAGCGTTAATTCTGACAATGAGATGGAAACCTTAACTAATCCAAAATTGCACACTCAATTGCAATAGAATTTGTACTGAACTGACAAAGAATGAGCCCTTTAACTCTACAATAATGCACATTTTTGTGGGTTGTGCGACTTCTTGCAAACTCAGAAGATGGCCTGCAATAATCAACCTGCCGAAAGTTCAGTTAACGGAGTTTGTGTTTAGACGACATTACAGCACTACTACCAGGAACCTTCCCCTTATGATACTAAACGGCACTTGAGGCAGACATGTCAGGACGATCTGATGCAATTAACTAGACAAGAACGTCCTCAGCTGCTACGAATTAATTACTAATTCAACCTTTCTGGGAAATGTGCCCTCAACTATCGCAGGAATGCTCAACGATCGCCTATTCTCTGTAACAGATTCACGACCAGGTGCCGTAAAAATCTAACTGATACCACCTCTCTGTAACAGATCACTGATAACCCAATTTCAGAGAGACGTTACTTTCTGGTTAATCAGCAAATAACAACTTGTCTTTTGAAAAAAGTTACTGACTATAATGTCTTTAATATGAACAGATACTTCACATCTGGGAATCCTACTATACCCAAGCAATTTCAACAATAGAGAAATCTCAAAACAACCTTTCTGTTTAAATACTTTCAATATTCGAAAATCAGGACAATGGAAATTTACCATACCTTAATTGGATCCGATAATGCATAAACCCTTCAAAAAAGATACATCGCTGGTCAGTAAGTGCCTACAGCCTCTTCTACTCTAACTAAAACTATTAACAGCTGATTAAAAGGAGTCTCTTTAGAGATACTGTTCCATCTACACTATTCCAGAAGGTGTCAATCAATGTGGATTCTAAAAAACCTCTAAAGACCTTGAAAACCAAAATCCGAAGAATTGTCTAAAATTGACTGCAATCAAAAAACTAGCGAATCCCACACTTTATACAACGACCCTCACGATAAATACAAACTATTTTTTTTCAGATTAAGATAAGTTTTTAAACAAAATCACCCTCAATAAAACAATTTCTAGCGTGAGAGAAGACACATATTTTGTAAAATACACTCTGATGTCCCACACAATTATCTGAAGAGATTTTCAGAACATGTTGTGTCTCTAAGATAAATTTATTAGTCTTTGACGACCAGGTTTCAACATCCGTTGGTATGCCTATGGCACTAATGTGCCCCCTATTGGCAACTTATTTTAATTCATATGAAGAGAATTGTACAAAGAACGTTACGGGGATAAAAAAAAAAAACTTCCCGTTTTTCAACTTACAATAGTAAGAATATGTCTATCAATTAACAATCAATAATTTTGACAATTTGTTCCATTTTGATATAACCCGGAAGATTTCGATATAAAAAGACACCACAGAATCTGATAGATCCTGCTTCATATTTGATTATTTACTTAACATTGATCTACATGGCAGAACGACAACTACATTAAGTGAATAAGTCTGATGACTTAAACTTTGCAAATCGTCAAATTTCCTCCCTTTCTAGTAGTAAAATATACCAAATCACTCTGCTATGGTGTAGTAATCTCCAGTTATTCATACGCAAGAGCAATGCTATGCGTATGCGGATTTTTAAAAGCGAGCCAACTAATAACAAAAATGAAGTTGCAGGGTATAAACGAACTCGTTAAAAGTATCATTCGCAGTTCATAGTCGCGCTATAATGACCGTTTGCGATTCAAGGCAAATTAGCATCTAAATCAATGTGCTTGATTGTTTTCATACCCTTGTTAAGTCATTTTCCTACTAGATTGGACTACGGGACCCGGTTTACTTATTTCGATACGGGCCTCACGGTGGGTGGACAGGTCAGCAGACGAGATGCTTACCTCCTACCATGGCACCTGATCTCACCTCGCTTTTGGCCGGAGTCCGGTTTGCTCTAGCACGATTTGTATATTTTTTTTTATTAGTGATTATCGTTAATACCGATGTTACCTCGTTCCCTATAGTATCATGATACAATTCCACTCGACTATGATCTACTGATACCAGTTTCAAAACAATGAAACATGGCATTTACGATTATTGCGGTAAATTCACTCTACTTCAGTACAAATTCGATAATTTTTTAAAAAGGTCATTGCTGAGCTGCCTAAATTTGATGATATGGTTGTTATGATATAAGTAGTAAAGATTTTAAACCGTTGAACGGCTACTGTAGTTGAACTGATGTGGTTGAGATAGTTCCTCTAATCAATCTAAACCTCTCAATATTTATTCAGCAGCTCATAGATAGGGATAAACTTATAAACTTGATTTTATAAGGTCAAAGGTCCAATTAAGGTCTCATTTGACTCTATTGCTTAAAAACCCTTATTAAACAAGACAAGAGAGCCCAGGGAATCCATCAAGACGGATCTCAAACCTTCCCTCAAATGTAGCTCATGGAGAGGGAATGAACCTCCTATTGATTTTCAAGGTCACAAAGAATTAAAGTTAAAGGTACTATGCTTAGAACATTGTACGCTGCTTGTTTGTTGACTTTTGACAACAGAATAATTGAGCGTTTCATCTTGCAATTGTTACGAAGATTTCAACTACATTACTTTCTAATATTGTCCAAGGTCAACATTGAAGCCAAAATAATGGCATTAAAAAACCGAAAGTCTTTTATGAAAGACTGAAGAATGTAGTGTTTCCGAACATATGCGTTTATCCAATTTCACATAATACCTGTTCTTACAAATTTATTTCTCGAAAGATGACACTATTACGTGTCACACTAGAGAGTAAAAATTTGTGTGAGAATACATATACATGCATCAATATCAAAACGAAATTCGGACTTTCATTAAGCAATGAATTTTTTTTTTTTTTGTTTTTTTTTTTTTTGTTTTTGTTTTTTGTTGTTGTTTTTTTTTGAAAAGAGGTATCTCTTGCAATGGGTGCATAAAAATTGAAGTAACCGTGCGTTGGCGCGTATATAAAAATTTGTTTGCACATCCGTTGCAGTTATATGAAGACACATCTTTCAAAACAATAAGAATTTAATTGCTTATACTTTACATTTTAAAAACCTTTGGGAAGTTAAACTTTTCTTTAAATCTTTTTTCAAAAATTCTCGATGCTAGGGTTAGTAGCGATTAACAAAACAGCAAGGCTTATAATGATTCAATGTAAAAAAAAAAATATGCCACACATTAATAAACAAGATTATATCCAACTCTAGATGGATTCGTCAATATAAAATTCAATCATATTATTCAGCAAAGTTGTATCAATTGAGCTGTAAACATCAAAATATTTTCCTATTCTTTCTATTTTTCTGTAAACAACAGTGTAGTATATTTCTTATAGGTGTCAGTCGGCCATGTATTCACTTCGAGAAATTGAAAAGTACATGTACTGATGCAAAATTGTGCAAAAATACACTTTGAATTTATTTCTTGTCTTGAAGGAAATTTAGCTAGCATTATGAGCAAGAAAGTCTCGATTAGAGGTAAGGATCATCTTCATAGCATCTAATAATGAGTCATTAATTATATTTTATAGAATGGAAATTGCAAACGAAATTTTGTTTTCATTTGCAAATCGCCCTGTCAGCACACAGTCTGTAATAAATGAGACTTAGATGTATATCCTACCCCATAGCCTTAATATGACAAAGATTTTAGTATAGTATAGACCCCCACTGTTATCATAACAGACCGTGGGAAATAATTTGCCAAGTTCTATGGGCCGAAATCCAGACATGGCGACAGTCTCATCGGCTAAACCGACTGGGTGACTTAAAGAATGGAAACGCATTAATGCAAGCGCATTTTATTTCATATTACACATGAACAATGAATTCATTTATGCATATTCTTGACCCTGACCTCAAATAACCTAGATATTAAATCGGTCGCGAGAATCGTCCAGCCCATGTATGACGTGACACACACATGTAGTGTAAAGGCAAGATAACGAACAGTTTCATCTCGAAAGTCCAAAGAGAATACAAAAAGAGTTGGGCAACACAACGGACCCCTGACACACCAGAGGTGGGATCATGTCCTAGGAGAGAGTAAAGCATCACCTGTCGACCGGGCCACACCCCCGTGAGTGTTCTAAGAAAATAAGAATGGGAGAGAGAAACGAAGGCGTACCACACCGGGAGTTCCGACTTAATGGGGTGTTCGTGGTGGCCATTTTGAAAGTGGCGAATAAAGTATTTCCGGCTTTGAACAAGACTTAGTTTCATCGGAAAAATCACCTCAATTCTAAACATAAATCAATGAGAATCGGCGCTAGGATATCACTAAAAAACTTGAAATTGATTCGGGTCTATAAAATTTTTTTAATGTTTTGTTGATCAAGAAGTTAAACATAACGTAGGCTCTTATTTGCAAATAAAGCACCATTGTTTACCATTCTGGGGAAAATATAAAATCATGAAACTTTGTATCACACTTTCGATAGGTATATGTAGAATATGGTGTTCGCGTTTAAAAAATCGGTCCTGATTGTTCATGTAGAGAACCACGATAAGTCAACGTTGAAAAAGACTTTGAATGTACAGTCAAACCTTGAATATAGCGACTGAAATGATTGTTAGTCAATTCGTTGTTCAACACAGTAAGATCATTCCTTGTTGTGCCACGCCCGAGCAAAGTTTGTCCACATTGCGATGATGATTCCCATTGAAAACCCTCGTTGCTAGTAACTGGCATACGATAACAAATCCACACGAAATGCAAACGACCACAGAAATAATTCGCCGCGTTCCGACATGCAAGTGATGTGGATAATTTGCCTTCCGTTATACAACTCCATGATGACGCCCTCCTGGCATTACTGCATGTAGAAAAGGGATTATGAGGTTAATCAAAACTGCCCTTCTCACGATGCAGCGTAAAAGAAGACAACAGGAAATTCATTTCAGGATCTTTTGAATCTTTCCTCTGGTTATATTTTTTTCCTTCCTTATAACACAGCGCACACTACACAACACACGCACAACACTAAACACACGCACACACGCACAATGGAAAATTTTTCGAAACTGATATCTTTAAATAATCATTAATCAAATATACGCATCTCACAACTCAAATAAGATGGTTCATTTCTGGTTTCGGAATGAAGTCGCCTTAACATTAATGACGAATAAAATACATATCATTCTATATATATAATACGACCGGCATTTATGAATATCACTAAAGTTCGGTTAACTAACGCAATCTGACACGAATTCCATAATTCTCGGAAGCACGGTATGAATAAATTCTGCAAAAATGCATACTCTTCGAATCAAATGCAAGAAATCACGTTGAGTTTTTTTAAAAACTGTTTTTAGAAAATCCGCTACATGCATACAATTTAAATATAATATCTGTGCAAGATGGTCTTACCTTCATTTTTTATCATGGCTAATGTTTATGAGTTCTATACTTAATGAAACCTTGTATTATCTTTTAAAATACTGACTGGTTGTGGCCGTAATTTGTCTGCGCATCATGCAGGGAAGGGTGATCGGGAGGGTCACCCACATAGAGTGATACATGGCGGTCTGGTACACACTGTTTGTTGTTCCCTCAAAACAAAATATCTGACAAATAAATTTTAAGTTTTTGACATGACACATTTTTCACCGTTCTATTATTAAGAGCGTCGGAGTTATGAAACAAAGAAATATATGGAACGTGCGGTGCTCTCATTATGCGCAGTACACAGCAATCTCAGTTAACGGAGCTATCTAAGGGGTTAAACAAAACAGACAGGGGAAAATTGTTACCCGTCGACTTTCTTTGCGAGAAGGAAATAACGAGAAACATATTTCTTGTGCAATATAAGTTTTAATTAAAACGTTCACCGATACATAGCTCTGTCTTTAAAAGTGATTTTCCGTGTTTCTTCCAATCAAAATTTTCAACTCATAATAGGCGACACCAGCTGTAGAAAATAATCCATGCGTAATGCTCAACGCTGAAACATTGTAGTGGTGTGTGCCTAGTATGCTGGTAACGTCCGTCGTGCCGGGGTGGGGTGGGGGGTTTTTAAAGTCTTTTCCGAATGAACCGCGCGACTTCGCACTCTAACGTTTGAAAAGGAGCAGCCAGCCACCTGGTATTTCCACGCGGCCTGAGACACAAATTAAAGCTCGAACCACACTTCACAGTAGTTTTGCAATAACGTCCTGAAGGTGTGTTCCTGGTCACAGGTGGTCAATATTTTCGTAAGAGATTAAGAGAGTTGCAGTGGCTTGGTGAAGGAGCTTTACATAGTCTCAGCAATTATCTTTGTTCGTAAGGTTTTAAGAGCCGACCACGCTAAACCACTGAGCCATACCGTACCGATATTGATCAGTTTCAGACTGACTCTCTTGAAAATATTGGAAACAGATCAGAGAGCTACAGATCAACGCCCTTATAAAAACCTTCGATTTAATGGCGCACAAAAGTTCGCACGATTGATGCCTTCTATCGTGTATCCTGCATGACGAGCCATAAATCTATATCTAAAAATCGCTGACATATCTTTCCTTAACATGTATTAGTTCAAACTACCTTAAAATATTCATTAAAGTCCTACAACTAAAATCTTTACAGCTTTATGTCCATTTCGTCTGATTACGTAGCCATTGAGGTACCCGTCATCGAATCCCGGTGATATTATACTTGTTGTAAACCGAATAGCACCCACAACATTTTAGTGAAATTTGAGGATAAAACACCCAGTATTTTTCAAATATATGTCTAGGAAAGGTTTGACAACGAACTAACTCATAGCCTTCATTAGTTGTTCACACTTTTTTCCATTTAATAAATTTTATAAGGGGACCCAGACTAGCCTTTTTAAAATAGCATTTTCAATGTCAAATCGGTTATATTTCACCATGCAAAAAAAATTACACAATTATTTAATTCCATTTCATGTCTTCTAATAAATTAAGACTGAATACCAATTGTATCGAAGTTATTTGATTACTAATACCAAACGGAAGTACGAATGACTGGATACCTAATGGCTAGTCCAGCAATCGAAATTCATTTTGAAGCTGTGAATTGAGGTAGTATGGGACTAATGATATCATTTAGGTATTTGACAATACATTTAGAGATATAAAATTCTTAGAATAATTAATTATGATCGCGATCATGAATACAGGCATAGAAGCCTCAATCATCG
>CAJDSM010012673.1:9135-26908 GCA_903981925.1 Ostrea lurida | reverse complement strand
TAACTGCGTATTTCTCCCTGTCTACTCCTACTGCTTACTTACATTGGTGGCTAGTATTGGCATAGCGTAATGCCAAATCGGCGTGGCGCCACCTTGAAAAAGGGAGACAACTACTTTTTCGAAATTAGATTTCATTGATAGACAAAAGGGAGAGAGGTTGATTACTTAAAAATGAAATAAAATAAAAATAAACAAAAGATCTAAAATATTTTCCGGAGTAAGTTGTGAGGGTTAATTCTTCAACATGTGGGCTCGATTCACCATTTCAAAGATAAGACTCTTACCATTCAATACTACGTACCACATAAAATATAGAGGGGAGCACCGAAGATGTGTTACTTTGCATTTCAAAATAAGCTAGCTAAATTTATTAACCGTATTATCAATTTGTAAAAGATGCAGAGATGACCAAAGGATAGAGGTATATCATTTTACTTCAATATTTTACCATCTTCAGTGACTGACAAAGTTTACAAAAATAAAATATCTTATCATTTTGAAAGTTTAAAAGTATTTCAAATTTATCTTTTGATTTTGCATCATATTTTCCCAATTTTAGTATTTAGTATATTTGGAATTCCAAATACGACCGCCCAATGCTTCCAGTTTGTTGTATATGAAATTCCATACTTATAGCAGTGACAACTACACGTAACAGTAAATAGTGAAGCAGTGGAACAAAGCAATGGGCAGTGGGCAGTGGCTATAGACAGTGACAGTAAGCAATGACAGTAACAGTAGATACTGGTAATAGACAGTGACAGTAAGCAATGGACTCAGAGACAATCAACATTAGATAGTGGTAATTAATAGTAGAAACTGACAAGTTAATAGTGGTAATTAATAGTAGAAACTGACAAGAAACAGTGACAATGGACAGTGGAAATATTATTATTATTATTGATTATTTGTTTGTTTTTCGTCCTGTTGAGAGGATTTCACTCATATTAAGACGTCACCATTGACGGTGAAGGGCTGCAAATTTAGACCTATGCTTAGCACTTATGGCTTTTAGCAGCGAAGGTTCTTTTGCGTGCCACACCTGCTTAAGGTCATATCCGAAAGACCCGTGAATGCCGGGCTCTTGGCGAAGAAGCAGCCACTACCTATTTTAACGTTATAGGTTTGACGCGGCCAGTCCGAGCACGGAGCTCCAACTCACGTCCTCTCGATCACAAGGCGAGAGATCTACCACTGGGCCACCGCGACCGGTGAAAGTGGAAATAGACAGTGACAATAAACACTAAGAAACGACAGTTCAATGTCAATTAAGAAATGCCATATCATTAATGCTTTTGTTTGTTGACTGTACATTGACAATGATCGACCCCTTTTCAGATGGACCTCTGGTTGTTATGCTGTTCCTCGTCACTTCTACTTTCTCTCCATTTTGTCCATTCTTTGAAGGATGTGGATAAGTACCCATTTTATCTAAACGAACGCGAGTGCAAGGACATGTTCCCAGAACTTTTAGATGAGGATGCTAGAAATGCCCAGATGTTAAAGTCCCATGAACCATTCGTCGTCAATATCAACAACAATGAGTATAATAAAGANTAAAGTCCCATGAACCATTCGTCGTCAATATAAACGACATTGAGTATAATAAAGGTTCCGTCGTAAAAGGTAAACATGGCGTTTATTTCACTTTTACATGCATATGGTGGGCGTCTAAGACACGAGGTCAGGGTAACGTAAGGAAGATTGTAGCAGAGGACAGGTTGGGAAAATTTAAAAGGAATATATACATGTATTAGCATTGATATCGCCATTTCTTTATACTAGGGCATTCTATGTCGGTAGGGGCTATAAGAACAGACTAAAACAGAATAACAGAGTAACAGGAAGATAAAGGGAAATCTTGACATAAAACTCGACCCCGTCAAAAAACATTACCGCTGTTCAAATATATGTGTAGTTACATGTAGTATTTGCATCAAAATTATAATCATGTAAAAACACTTTTCAGTTAGGATATTAACCAAGAAGTCATTCCAATCCGCNTTACATGTAGTATTTGCATCAAAATTATAATGATGTAAAAACACATTTCAGTTAGGATATTAACCAAGAAGCGATTCCAGTCCAAGTACCCAATCAGAGGCGCTTTGTTGCAGGCAAGGATAGCGAATTGTAAGGACAAAGACCGTCAGAACGCGATAGGGATATTTCAGCAAGGAAATAAAGACTCGTTCCTGCAAACAGTCAAGTGCGCAAATTCCTTAGCAAATGTGAGTTGTGTGAGCACTGGTAAAATCTTTAGATCTTTTGAAAGATGTTTTATGTTTTCAAAGAGACTTTTTGTATCAGATATCACATCTTGGAATACTTCTACACATTCCTTCCACCAAAATTAAGATCTATACAGCTGTACTTTCTAATTTTAACAAAAATACTTTTAAAAATATTGAGTTACCAGTGGGAGTTGCTTATGCATGCGTAGCGAATAATGATTTCTAAAGGTAAGTCAGAACTGCCAATTTATGATCACCGCCCTCTAACAGAAAACAGGACGCTTACTTTGTGTAATTACTTCAACACTCTGAAAGAGCCTTTAACGCGTTCAAGCCTGTCACGATACAGGTGCCCGGGTAGCACTCTCGCTTCTCACCGCCGTACATATCCATTGATTGATAGTGGTTGTATGCAAGAGGGTATATGGTGGTCACGCGCTTGCACAAGAGAGTTTCCTCCGGGTATTCCGGTTTCTTCCCACATAATGACCTCTAGCACTTACATCCGTACATCAAAGGACTCCATTGGAAATAGGCTTTCGAGCTTTCATGGGATATCCTACATATATGTACGTATATGTACATTATGTATGTACCGAATACAAATTTATTAATTTGTTTACCTCCTTTATACATGTATCCGAAAGATCCGTTAATCTTATAAAAGCGTTTGGCGAAGGAGCAATCACTACCTAAGTTTAACGCAGCCATGGCACAAGCGGAACTCCATTTTACGACTTCCCGGTTACGAAGCGAATGCTCCCTCACTGAGCTACCGCGATCGGTTCAAAACGCAGGTACATTACGTAAGCATGTCAAAGCGAAGCTTTACTTTATTATATCATATATTAATATGCCAAAGTCATGAATTGCAAATATTAAAGAATTGTTGTTACAGAAGTACTATAGTACATGTACCTATTATTGCTATTCGATTACTTTAATATTGTTTTATTTGCTTTCATGGCTTTTGCAGAGCCACTGTTTTGAGCACTAATGACACGTTCTTCGCTGACATTACCAGTAAGTTTCTGTACCACCATGATTGGGAGCAGGATATTTCGCCCCCAGCCGAGCGCTGCCAGCTACGGAAATTTCTACAGACAGGATCCACCCCAAGTCTGAGGGGGCCTGAGACCCTCGTCCTCGCTCTTGTCTCCCTTTTAGTATTTTCATTTCAAAACTGTCATTAATTGTAAATACTGAATATATGTCAATTCATCATGTAATTTGATCTTATTCTTGAAGCTTCATTTTCATAGTGGTACACTGATAAGCGTTAAAGCTCTAAAATGGGAGTATGTATGATATATAATTTTGTTATATGCATGTTTCATTTGAGAATCATCTGCATATTTTATACGCACACAATGTATTTACAAATATTTTGGCAATCTTTGAATAAAATGATACACGACTTGTTTTACGTTTTTCTTTAAAATAACGTTGAGCTATTACACATGAAATGATTTGGCTATTGATAGATTTGTCATTCTTTTGAAATATACATAATAAAGAGGGGTTTTTGTTGATGTAAAATTTAGCGAATTTCAATCGAAAAAGGGAAGTCAATAATTTAGACAGTAGAAAATTATGCGATTTAAAATGCTATGCGTGTTTTAACTTCGACCAAACAGACATACATATGTAGATAAATACAAACACGGGGTTGAGCATGTGAAGTACTCTGAAATTGCAATTTTACTTTATTTCAAAATATCTACATTTTCATTTTTTTTTACATCTAAATACAAATTGTAATGCCATTCATTTCCTCATGAATGCACTGCATGTTGATAAATATGTACGTCTGTTTTAACAGCTGGATTTCCAACAGAAATGAAAGCAGAATTATGTAAATATAAGACATAAATTTAATTTCTGAAATACACAAGGGTATGAATACCAACGCTTCACGCCGGTATACTTTTCATCAAGCACAGACGCATTTCGAGAAGTGCATCGTTTTTCACACCCTCATGCATTTTCAAAAATGAACTCAGAGATTGCAAATTATCTACAGCAATTTTCCACAAGACATGAATCTTTAAAAATACAAAATTATAAGATGGGAGACTGGATTTACTGGACAGTAAAAAAGAAACTTTAACTACACTATTATTTCCTAAAATCACATTAGTCTACCACCCGACTAAATGTCAGACGTGTGTAGAACTAGTCAGCAATAAACACGAACACATGCTACTAGTATTTATTTACTACGTTTGTTTATAAATATGGAAGGGTTTATCAAGCTTGGTGACTATTATTTTGGAAACTATCCCCAAAATAGACTATAATTTCCCGCTATCCGGCACTTTGTGATTTTGCGGAGTGGTTGATTCTGGCCAATGTTGAGTCCCGTCACTATTCGTCATTTTGAATGTTTGGAAGTTCTACATCTTCAGACATTTTTCGGTATCTGATACTTCCAAGGGGCTTACTGAAGCCATCAATGACAATAAACACATACAAACAAACGCCGAGGAGAACTAAAATTGCAGAATAAGGAAAACTGCCCAAGGAATTTGCCTTATTATAGTTCATGGTGTAGGTCACGATGAAATCCGCTACAATGGACAGCATTAGCAATCCTGCAAAGAAAGATAATCCTTTAACTCAGTCGTGCAGTGTGTGTGCATCCAAAATCACGGAAGTTCACTAAATGAGCTGGTATCTTGGACTGATGACTTCACCGAATGGCGAATTTCGTCGGAGTCCTTCAAACTTCATGTCTGGGGCAGTAAAAGTGCACTAGCTGAAGTGACAGCCCATTTTCTTATAAGTGATTTGACTGTCAAGTTAACTCTATATCACTTTTAATGCTGCATTACCTAACGTCTAGTAATAGAAACAGTATCTAAATCTGCCGTTCAAATGAATGACGTATATACATGTTGAATGATTGATTATTTGTTGTTTTATGTCGTTATGAGAATATTCCTCATATGAGACGTCAACCAATGCCGGTAAAGGGCTGCAAATTTAGACCTATGCCACAGGAGTCTGAAGTTTTTTCAATAATAGAGCTAAATAAAAAAAAAAGGCCTTTGAGCAGGGAGGGATCTTTATCGTGCACAACCAGGACTGCGTTCAAGATCGTAGCGGCTAGCCTAGCCCTAGGCTAGAAATCTAGGTATCTAACGCACGTGATGAATTAACGCTTGTTATCGCTACGTAGGGCTACCGAGCATGTCGTTCAAGATCGTAGCGCTACCGACCCTACGTAAGCCGCTACGAACTTGAAACGCAGCCCTGCTGTGACACGAGCCTCGGTTTTTTCTGGTCTCATCCGAAAGGACCGCCCCATTCAGTCGCCTCATACGACACCGCAGGGGATAATGAGAGACATTTCTAACCCGATCCCCACGATAGCGCATACGACCGAAAGACCTGTGCTTCTCACTTCTAATTGCCGAGCTCTTATCGAAGGAGCAATCACTACCTATTTTAACGTCTTAGGTTTGACGCAGCCAGTCCGAGCATGGGGCTCGAACGCACGACCTCCCGATCACGAGGCGAGAGCTCTACCACTGAGCCACCGCGACCGAAAAGTTTCTATAGTCTGCTTTTCTTTATCGGTCAAGTATAGTACAATTGTAGTTGCCCATACTTACCGTATATCACCATTTAAGAATAGTAACCTATACAAACTCTTCAATGAAAAGGCAAAGATAGCGACCAGTGATCAATCTTACAAGTCCCAGACAGAAATGGGCAACATGGACCCCAGGATACGCAAAAGACCAGGAGCCAAAGAAGAGTAAACATTCCCTGTCGACCGGTCACACCGCTGTGAGCCCATTGTATTGATCATGCAGGTAAACGTAGTACTCAGTGTATAAGGAACGGCTTAAGAATCGCTATGAAACACGCCAGACAGGCTAGCTAAATCGTAATAACGACTAAAAAGTTTGCAAAACGCTGCCTTTAAATGTGACCATTGAAACCGCTGCAACAACTTGTTTGTAAGTAGCCTGCGTCGATTCAAAAACTTATCATACGCAGAACAAGCTCTTGCTTATCGAATACGTTGAGAGATATATACACGCCATATGCAGGTGATGATGGGATATTGCTACATAAATATGGGAAGTTGACGATGGAGAAGCTGTCATAAAGTTGAGCTGTTAGTTTGCCGTAAATGTCTATGCTCAATAAAATATATATCAAAGTATGAAAGACTTTGTTGTGTCTTCTATTTCTAGTTCGCTGGGATATATCAGGTCGACATATGAATGAAAATTATTATCATTAATAGATAAAACGTCGTCGATATATCAAAATGTCGAATTAAAGGTCACCGCTAGAGATTTTTTCTTCTTTTCATGTAGAAGCTTAAATTGAATGAATTCTGCCTCGTAAGAATATAAAAGCAGGTCAGCTAACAAAAGAGTGCCCATGGGCATTTCAACAGACTGTTGGAAGACGTACCCGATCATCAAAAACTTCAAAGATATTGTCAGTGAGGAACTCCAGCATAGCTTTAATATCAACTTCAGAGTACTTGTGTGTAGAATCAGAGTGAAGGTTAAAAAGGTAAAAGGTAGCATATTGGTATGAATATTTCCTTCTTTTTTTCATTTTTGTTGAAGAAGCAATTGTCAATAAAGTCTATAATTTATCGTGCGGAATAGTCGTATAAAGTGTTGAGAAGTCATACGTTTTGATGTTGATATGAGAAAAATTCTGGTATTTCAAATTTACTAGAAGGTATTTAGAGTCCATTTAGAGTTCACTGTTCAGAGTCCACATCTGATTTACGCCACTTCTGGAATATGTTCATTTATTAAGCACAATAACTGAATTGGTGATATCTTCAAATAATTAAATTTGAATTTGTGTTGAACTTTTACATAGCTTGAGTATCTCTGGCGTATGCGACACTCATACATGATACACCATATATCAATTATCCAAGCCCTGAAAGCAGATTGATTTAACTTTTTCTCAATTTATTTTTATGATGTTAGATAACGATGGGAGATATAGTACTTAGTATTTGAAATTGAAATGACCAAATATACATGCATAGCCCGTTTCAAAATAGAATTAAATATATAACACAGGAAACATTAATACTGACAGACATTAATATTCTATATACGTGTATATAATTAATACTTGTGAAAAGAAAAACGATAATTACTAGATATATTGTACCTGAAAAAGACAAAAGAAGAAGGATCCAGATAGGACGATGTCTCTCCTGCTTACAGGCTGCATTGACTATCAATACAATGGCACCAAGACTTAGGAGGAGAGACAAGATACATTTCCCCTGTGTCACCACCAGTATTGGAACGAGTCTGTCTACAGGATGAAAAAAAAAACCGAACGACTTAGAAACACCTATACGTATTTTTTAAGATGAAAAAAAAAACCAACAACTTTGTCCTCAATTAGAAAATGTGAAATCGAAATGGGAAATGAAATTCTGTTGGCCAATTCCCAAATGTTACAAGACCAAGAGTGTTAATTTTAAATTACTTGGGTATTTTAAAAAAAAGGGATGATAAAAAAGTACCTTTCGCATCACCGAAATACTGTTCTTGTTGAAATGGGTCGTAGAAGTTTTTATACCAGCATCCCATGTTGGTCGTGCAATTTTTGACGTAAAATAATGATGTTGATATATGACTTGTACACGTGATGTGCTGACACGGTTCCTGGAAGTGACTCCAGTACGGTAAGACGGCTCCGACAAAACAACAAACAAATCCAAGGATGCTGAATAGAGACAGCATCTTGTCATTCAGGAGGAAAACCATCTCTGTTTAAATCAGGATGTCAATTATTCAGTCAACCCATTGTTTTACACAGCTGATAACAAAAAATAATTCCCGTTATCTGCTTAGATAATTAATCTAAAAAGGTTTAGTTTAGTTTAAACAATATTTATTCAATACAATTCAACAACATGTAATTACAGAATACATGTATAAGCAACAACAGAGACGAGAAAGCAAGGCATACAGTGACTTATGTAAATCCGCTCTCAAAAAGATTTAATGTAATGATAAGTTCCCTTAATCCTAATGAACAAGGATTAAAAAAAAAAAAAAAACAATAAATAAATAAATAAAATTTTTAAAAAACCCACCAAAAATAGTCCCAGAATTGTAACTTTAGAAAAAAAAATATTAAGTTTTGTTATGAATTTATTATAGCTCATGGGGCTTTCAGTTACGTTTTATTCAAAATTTACACACTGCTCAATTGATAGCCCTCGATACATGTCCTTATGTGCAAGTACTTACACATCTATGAATACTCCACAGGAACAGGTAATTTTGTTTATAAAAATTATAGTAGGGATTTATATCATACTACCTCCTAATTTGAAAAAACATTCTGCTTTTATCGTTTATTATATCGCTTTTATTTATCTATAATTTTTTTTTAATTTAGTAATTTCAATATTTATTCCATTGATCCACCATGAAATAATCCTCATCAACGCACATTACAAGGAATATTCGGCAATTTTTCGCGACCACCTTTCATCTTATTCCCCTTGTTTGTCCTGGCCGCAGTTGGGGGATATAAAACCTTCTTGGGCTCTGTGCTCTAAATCGTTATAAACCTTTGATAAAATCACTTTCATACTCAAAAAGGAGTATATGCTCAAGATATGCTTAAGAGAAGCTAAGGCTGCTTGTGGACATCCTCAGCAAGAAAGTTAAGGGCTATTAAATTCACACTTATTTTTTAATACAAAAGCTTTTTGTGAGAATATGTATGTAGATGCCGTTCATTTTCCTTTTAACTACAGGTGTTTAATTACCGATTGATCGAAATCACGTGTACATAGGATGTTTACAATATGACCCCCACCCCCACCCCCATTTGAGAAACAGCTTATGGTGGTCAAGGAAAAACAATTCTGTGTAAAAGACTTTAATTTTCAAACATTTCTACAGAGTTTTGAAATTTGACCATTCTGACCTTGAATGATGACAAACTGCTGCAGAGACGATATATGGACGTACAGCAGAGTGGTCGTGTCATAGACATGTTCCAACATCAGGTGGCGTGATAGTTTCATGCTAGTGAAACCGTAATTCGGAGGTTATGGGAAAGGATTCAGAACACAGGGAGAGTGCAACAAAGACCTCGTAGTGGCAAGCTCAGAAGAATGGCAATTCATGAGGGTCCTGAAATAGTGGTTTTTGGCAAAATGCAATCGGTTCATTTCTGCTGAAACCTTGAATAAGAAGTATAGAAATTATCATGGGGTGCATATTCATTTTAAGCATGTTTATGGCATGACCGCTCTGTTGTACATCCATATGTCGTCTCTGCAGCAGTTTGTAATGTTAACATCAGGAAGGATCAAGATAATGGGGTTGATTATGCAGATTTCCTTTAGCATTTTGATAATACCGTATATGCCTAGCAGGTGATAGATTTGGCTTATTTTGGCGGTTATATACCTTGCCACCAAAATTTTACTCGCCAAATATGCACCCAATTGCGATTTCAGTATTTGCAAGAGAGATAGCAGGTCCTTATTCGCCAAAAGAATTGGAGAGAATAACGCAACGAATCTGCCCACATAACTACAGATATGAATTATATATATTTTTTCCCGCAAATAAAGTTATGAAATATATGTACACTTATGTGTTTAACAGTGACAATACCAGAGCTCAGTGACCATAGAAATAATTTCTGTTAGGCAATCAAAATGCTTACATGCAATATTTACACTATTGGTATGTATACATATGTGTTGCATGTATCTGTCCGAGATTGTAAACAATCATGGGTCGATCTTCAGGATATGGCTGTTGTGTAGGCATTAAATCAGTTGAAAAGCAATTGCCTAAATTTTGCAGGACTTCAACGGCAAAGTGACGTCTTCATATGAATGTATCATTTTCGAGCGAGGCGTTAACAATATACAATTAATCAATCAAACTCAAGTTGATTAAAATACATCAAATTAACAGACCGGTCACGGTGGCTCAGTGGTAGAATTCTCGTCTTGTGATCGGGAGGTCGTGAATTCGAGCCCCGCGCTCGGACCGGCCGCGTCAGATTGCTTCTTCGCCAAGAGCTCGGCAATTAGAAGTGAGAATCACGGGTATTTCGGATAGGACCTTAAAGAAGGAGGTCTCGTGTCGCAGCAGGTGTGGCACGCAAAAAAAACCCCTCGCTGCTAAAAGCCATAAGTGCTAAGTTTAGGTATAAATTTGCAGCCCTTCACCGCCAATGGTGACGTCCCAATATGAGTGAAATATTTTCAACGGGATGAAAAACAAACAAATAATCAATTAATCAGTATGCACACTTGACGATTGTAATATATTTTTTTGGACAGTACTATATATCGTTTTAATGCCTTGGAAGTCGTGCGACACTACTTTTTCCCGATATGCCTGTGCATTTAAACGGTCATGGGCACATTACTTGGCTTATTCCCCCATATTCTTTATTCCACTAATGTAGCATACTTTAGAGCTAACAAATTGCCAAATGCAATCGAGAGTGGTTTTGAACGTGAAAATTGCCTTTGTTACTACCACCCAAATGTCAAAAGTATATATACATGTACATGTATATCAACGTGGTCTGTGCTAGTTAACATGTAAATTAAAACAAATACATAGCTTGAACTTTGTTTTATTTCATATTATGTCATAAAGATAGAGACAATATGAAATAATAAGAAAAATACCGTAGCGCTTTTTTTCCCGCGGGTCTGAAATTTGGCCCTACCTACTTTATGGCAATTCTCATGAATAATCAATCAGATATAATTATTATATAATTAGCGTTAAAGCTACACACTAACAAATCTCATATAAATTCTAAATCGAGCATTATGGATATAGATGTTTTGGTGTGAGCCCTCGTCACTATTCGTCATTCTGTATTGTCCTGCTAGTGTCTAAGTCTGGATCCGACATTCTGTGGTATCCTATATCTCCAGAGATACTTCTGAAGCCATCGATGACAACAAAGAAATGGACAAAAAGACCCAAGAGAACCAATCCAGCGGAATAAGGACAGTTTCCCAAAGAATTCGTTTTATCGTAGTTCATGATGTACGTCACGATAAAATCTGCCACAATGGACAACATCAGCATCTCTGGAAAGAACGTTCTTGAATCATCATTACTATTGGTGTATCATTTTAATTAGTCATACTCAAACATACTACAAACTGTGTACCTGAGAAAGACAAAAGGAGAAATACCCAGATGAGACGAGTCCTATCCTGCTTACAGAACGCATTGACTGTTATGACACTGGCCACGAGACTTAGAAGTAACGACAGAAAGCATTTCCCTTGTGTCACCACTATTAGGGGGAATAGGCTGTCTACAATACAAAAACTAAAACTGGAACAAATATTGCTGTTCATTTCATACATTATATATTATGATAGAAATGACTTGAATCCCGAGTAAAGTTTGAAATTAAAAAGAATAGTGTGTCAGATTAATTGATTATATATTGTTTTACGTCTCACTCGAGAATAATTTACTCATATGTAGACGCCATCATTGCAGGTGAAAAGGCTACAAAATTTAGGCATAGGCTCGACACTTAGGGCCTTTGAGCAGGGAGGGACCTTTATCGTGCCACACCTGCTGTGACACAGGGCCTCAGTTTTTCCGGTCTTACCAGAAGGACCGCCCCATTCAGTCGCCTTTTACTACAGGCAAGGGGATGCTGGGGACCTATTCTAACCCGGACCCACGGGTACAAAGAATAGGGTGAACACACTGCATGATTACAAGGGATGTATGAAAGCTTCTTTACCTTTCGCACTATGGAAATACTGTTCTTGCTGAACTGGGTCGTAGAAGGTTTTATACCAGCATCCCATGTTGGTTGTGCAATTCTTTATGTAAATCAGTGACGCAAATATTTGACTCGAACACAAGGCTTCGCTTTCGTTCACACATGATTGCTTGAATTCTCTCCAATATGGAGTAAAAGATCCAACAAGGTAAAAAGCAAATCCACAGAATGTTAGAAAGGACAACAGAAAAAGGTTTAGGGGACACATATCTGTTTATCACACAGCTATCCCGATAATATTGTTTTACATTGTTGATAATAAACTAGCATATTTGCCATCTTATCTACACATATGTTTGATATAGATAATGACTATATAAATGCTTTATTATATGCATACACATATACTAGTATATAGATAACTTCCTGTTGTCAGCAAGGACGGTTGTTTGCAAAGATTTAAGCTTTTGTAAGGAGACTGTAGGCTCCGTGTGTAGCTCGCATGGTAGCGACTGAGCTACACGTATCTCTCAGCATGGCTATATACTGTACTTTTTCAGCAACAATCTTTATACATTTGTATACAGTTAACAGTAAAAACAAAATTTCCGTTCATGGCTTCCTAAACTACGTTATGACGGCAAAATTCACATACGGTTAATATGAGCAGAGAGCCGAGGAGAGAGAGAGAGAGAGAGAGAGAGAGAGGAGAAGAGAAGAGAGAGAGAGAGAGAGAGAGAGAGAGAGAGAGAGAGAGAAAGAGAGAGAGAGAGAGAGATCTTATAATTAATCCCGCTCTCTGTGTACTTTGACATACGAGACGTAAATATTACATAATGATACTGGAATTGAATAAGTAAGAATTATATACAGTATAACAATAATTATTACATAGAATAGGGCCCCAGCATCCCCTTGCGTGTCGTAAGAGGCGCGACTGAATGGGGCGGTCATATGGATGAGACCGGGAAAAACCGAGGTCCCGTGTCACAGCAGGTGTGGCACGATAAAGATCCCTCACTGCTCAAAGGTCTTGAGTCAAGCACAGGCCTAAATTTGCAGCTCTTCACCGCAATGGTGACGTCTCCATATGAGTGGAAATTCTCGAATGGAACGTAAAACAATGAATAATCAATCAAATTCACTACATCGACTTAGCAATACTGTTACAATACCAAACAACTATTAGTAAGCCAAACACATTCCATATCGATACAGGTTAACGTATATCCAGGTGTAAGAAAACAACCGCAGTGACAAGAAAAATCATAACTTTTGTAAGCATCTATATTTACCGCACACACCATATTAAAACACTTGCATGATGTTGAGTTGGTTGTTTTACATTCTGTCGAGTATTTTTCACTGAAATTGAGACGTCACCAGTTGTTATATTATGAAGATCTGTGTGTGCTTAGCTCTCATCAGGGCCGTAGCAGTGAGGGTTCTTTAACGTGCCAACTCCTGTCGCGACACGGGACCTACGTTTTTTAATGAAATATCCGAAAGACCCGTGATTCTCACTCTGGCATTTGGCGAAGGAGCGGTCACTAAGTACTTATTTGACGCGGCCCTGGGACAAGCGGGGTTCGAACTCACAACTTCCAGGTTATGACTCGAATGCTCTACCACTGAACTACCGTGACCAGTTTAACAATCTTAATTTGGGTCACGTATGGGCACTGGCACAAAACTAGGAAGCATATACATGTAATTATATATGCACACTTTAATGTGTCTGAAATCTGATAAACCACATGAAATTCACCAAATGTAACAAGACAAATTAACAATCAGGAAAATTTCTTCAGCAACAATTTCGTTCAAACTCACAATCACAATGGTGACCAGCCTAAGGAATATGAGACCTAAGCTTTTCAACCACTAGGATAGAAATGTAGTATGATAACTTCTTTTCTTGAACAGTGACTGAGCAAATATCGGGCACGGTCTAAGCATGTTACATAAGGATCCTTGTACCGGATTGATTACAAACAACCATTTGTCAAGCAAGACGTAAGGGCACTAATTGTGCCCCCTTAATATTGACAGACTTATTTTTATATTCATACGAAGCAGAATTTGTTAAAATCTGTTACGGGATAAAAACAAAAAACTTGCCGTGTCCTTCAACCTTACATATAGGTATATTAGATGATGTCTTTATCTTAACAATCATAATTTCATAATATGTCCATTTGATATATCCCGACGAACTCGAAATAAAGGACACCACAGAATCTGACAGATCTGCTTCATATTTGGATATTTTACTTAATATTGACTGCATTATATCATAAACGTGATGACTTTGACTTTGCAATCGTCAACTTTCCTTTTATATGTTAGTAATGTACCACCACACCTGCTTATGGTGTGTATGTTCTCTCAGTTGATTCGATACGCAACAGCATCCCATGCGTATGAGGGCTTTTTAAAGCGAGGCCAACTACTAACCAAAAAGTTGATGTTGCAGGGTTATATAACGAATCTCGTTTATAGTCGTCATTTTCGCAAATTTTACGGTTGCTATAATGACCTTGTTTGCGATTACAAATTATTCACTAAGTCACATGGACTGATTTGTTTCATACCCTTTGTTAGACTTTCATGTTCGTAATTAGATTTGACGACGGGTAATCCCGTTTACTTTGTTTCGACTACGGGCTCACGGCGGGTGTGACCGGTCAGCAGAGGATGCTTACTCCTCCATGGCACCTGATCCTGCCTTCGCCGTGTTGCCCTACACTCAATTTTGTATATATGTTTTTGAGACTATGATTACGTTTAACACATTGTTTACTTCGCCAATTTATATCCACTAGGTAAAAGTAAATGTAAGTTACAAAATACAGAGAGAGGTATCCAAAGGCAGAATTTGGGTTTCGGCAACAAAATTAACCATCAGCAACTAGCACAATTCTAGTTCCCAAGGCAAACGGAGAACCAACAAACTCATTTTTAGGCGGAAGCGCCTATTGCAATTGCTTATGTGACCTTCTACGTCACGGAGGTCAGGAGCCCTTTTTCATGGTACTCCAAACGGAATTCACATAAACAAAGGGCATGCAACTCGCTTATTAAATTCGGGATAACCATCCCAACAGAGTAACTAACGACAGTTAAAAACAGATTTTCAGACGAACACTTATATTTTATTATCATTCATGAATCTAAAAATTGACCAAAGAAACAACGGCTAAGCGGTTTCTAACGTAACGCACTCTAAATAAAACAACGAATCAGACAGTGAATTACCTCTCTTTGTAATTTATATCAGAGTAAATCAGTGTAAATATCATAATCAACATACGTAAACCCGGTATATACATTAATAATTAAATTTTGCACACTGTCTCTACCGGCTCTATCTGTTTCTATTCCAATTTTTCAGGTTTATATCCTTGTTTAAACCCTAATTTTAATGTGTTCATACTGTATAAAACGAACTCCGTACGTAGCCACATTCTATACGTCACAGACAAATGCAATCGGAACATCACTCGGCTTTTTCCGGAGAGGCCGTGTGATGTTCCGATTGAGACAAATGATTCGATTCCTTATTGTGACGTCATTTGAAGCTAAATTCCTACGACATGGAACTTTGACATTTATTTTGTTATTCATAGGGAGCTTCAAAATCAAGTTTATGATTCAAAATAGTCGGAAATTTAATTATAAGAAATGACTGTTATAATTTTTCAAGTTTACCGGGATTGAACAAGTTGCCTATTTGCAACATAAATATCTAGGCTATGCAAATAGGCAAACATCAGTTCATATCTCTTTGTTAAATCTTGATAAATGATAACAGTCATTTCTTAAGTATTGATTAAAGTAAGATTTAATATTATATATTTAACAATTAAGCAAACGAAATGAAATACATGTATTCATGTTGTAAGCCGTCAAAAAAATTTTGAACGCCTAAATTGATTATAATATTGAAATCCTTATAACTGTTTATACGGGTTTGCAGAGACACAATAGTATATATTAAGTTAGCAGACCCAACTATACGTAGTTAAACGCGGCATATGAGTGAGATGATTTTTGTTTAATTTTTAATGAGTTTTGGCATATCATGAAAAATGGAAAATTCAGGACTTGAGATATTCTATGGTCCTTATATTAAAACCTTTTTTCCTTATGTCGTTTTATTGCATTGGTTGTCCTTATGATACAGTATCTAAGTATCCGCTCAAGAAGGGAAGAACACCGAAATATCATCTGTTCTTTTATTTATTGTATACACGATTTTTAATTCATGTCTTTGGTGTTAGAAATGTACTGAGTTGAATTTTTCCCAAGGAGAAGTAGGCTTCACTGGTGGCATTGAGCTGCACAGTATAAGAGTAGTTTTACACCAACTTAGTCTTATGTTTATCTATGTCATAATTAATGCATATTTAAGTTATACATGTAAGCCCGGGGAAGGGGGTATCAACTATACGTCGCGCTGTTATTTTCAACACCATAAATATATTCAACATTTTTGAAACCATACCCATTCACATATTTCTGTAGAAAATTTTGACGCAATCATATTATATACATGTATCATACCAAAATTGTGGCCTATTCATGTATAGTTGTTTTCCATGTAAGTGCATTTTGTAATTGAAATACCTGGGTTGTAGTTATATATCAATAAATATATAGACCAAGCATTATCTACTTGATATTCTAAGTGCCTCTTGTTTGATAATATATTTAGCATTAATTGGTACAGTCCCATTCCCAAATAAGAAGACAACCCTTATCAATACTGTTTCAATTGCCAAGGTCAAAGTACTAAAATATCGAAAATTTTGTTTGTTTTAAAAGCGTTTAAGAGTGAATTAGAAACAGTGATTGACCGGTATTGATTCTCAGGATACAAAATCAAAAGTTAGGCTGTAATTTTTGACCAAAAATCATGCTTCCGCCTAACAATAGTCTCAATACTTTGATTAAATCAAGTACTGTACATTTTTCATAGGCCAAAGCTTAGAACAACACTAAAATCTTGGTTAATATCAGGGTTTTTGGGGAACTTGTAATCACAGTTATAATTTGAAGAAAACAACTGCAGAACAACAACCACACCACACAAAATACATTATCATACACCGACAACACTGCCTCTGATCATCATTCACCTTTCATCTAAAGCCAGCCGGGTATTGTTGCTGTGCATAATATGCATGGGTGTTGCATTGATGCAGCCGATGCATCATCACGTGTACAGTGGTGCCGTTTCCATAGGAAGCGCCAAGTTCTGACCACACCCCATGTGTTCTCCCCCAGGTGAGACAGACCAACTTCTCAAGTCAGGTTGAAGTCTTCCAACCTTAAAATGAAATTAATTAATCTAAGGATAAACAAGTTTTTGGGTAACTAGAATAATTTGTCATCAAGGTACTGTGTCACTACCTCTTGCATCTACTCCGCAGAGAATGAACACCGTATCAGATTGTTCCGATCGAGGCACTTAAAACACTTCCACTATCGACGACCAATCACATTATATATGTTAGGGAAAAAACTAGTTGCATGCTTAACCAATAGTTGTAACAAATCCTACGAATATTGTCAGTTCCCAGCAGCTGCCTTTCCTTATAGCCGTTTATATACATTTCTTATAGTAAGTGAAAAGGGCAAAGGAACCTAAATATCAATAATACCCCATGCAAGATACACACACTTCTACAGGCGTGATAAAAGTATACTCATCTGTACAACCCAGTTTTAGCCCCTAGTAATAATTTAAGCATCATTCACATTTTCACTTTTGAAGGGGG
>CAJDSM010012672.1:47349-62301 GCA_903981925.1 Ostrea lurida | reverse complement strand
CAACATATTCCTTGGAGCCGCGTAGCCTGCAAATCAAACAATAGCACCCATAATGCCATGTTGACTGTAAAACTTTCGAACCCCAAACCCCAACCCACTCCAAATGTGCGGTCCATGCTATATAATCAATAATACAGTATCAAACTGATATTAAAAAGCACTACATATATACAACCTGTATAACAGATGCCGACCACCTTAAAACTCACTTTGAAAGCGGTTCATAGAGCAGTTTCTAAATGATCTGCTCAAAGTAATTAGAGCAGTTCTGCTGACTGGCTCTACGACTGCTCCAAGTAAATTAGATACAGCTCTGCTGACTGCTCTAGAACTGTTCCAAGTTAAACTTTAAACAGCTCTACGACTGGCTCCATGTTAACTTAGAAACAGCTCTGCTGACTGCTCTAAAGCTGCCTCTAGAACTTCTACGACTGCTCTTGGAATAAAAATCCTAACTGTTCTGGGTCGACAATCCTGACCTGTTCTTAGAAAAGAGCTGCCTCTAGATTAGAATCATTGATGATAAATAAATCTGATTTGCCTAGAACAGTTCCGTCTTCCTTCGAACACTAGAATCACGCAAGTTTGTTCCTCAATTTCAATTGGAAACTGACGTGTCGAATCATTAAGTATTTAAAATCGAAAGAAATATATTAATTATTTTTTGTCGCTAATTTCCTTCAAGTTCTGGGTTTGGTTATAAAAATATAAATAAAAAAAAAAATTCAAAACAGAAATTGAAATGGAGGGTCTATTACAGATTGAACGTCAGATTCGGTAAATTGCTATTAAAACAGTGCTATATAATAGGATCTCCCATGGATTGTAGTTTTGAATAGGTGATTATAATCCAACGAGTTGTTGCGTTTTCTATCCCTGAGCCTGGCTGGGGGATAGAAAAAACAACAAACGAGTTGCGATATAAATTATATCAAACCACACCATGGGAGATTCTTTTTATCACATATTACCCCCTCTTCTCTGTTTCTTTCTGCATTACTTTGAATCTGTAGCCATGTCACTAGTTACGTCATCGTTCAAGTACGCAATTAGAAAAGAGTGCTAAACAATACACAAACAAACATTCTTTTTGAGCCAGAATTATTTTCAATTGCTGATAAATTTAAACTAACTAGAATATACTTTCACAATATAACTATTTCTTCTTTAATGTTACCACTGTTTTGTATCTAGTCTGTCGGAAGAGACGGCATGTTTGCTAAAACAAACGACGTAAATTTTACGTTCGTGGTGACGTCACACAATCGGACAGTCGGCGTAGGAAAACACAGCGTAATAATTAGAATTTATGTTAAATGAGTGATATCCACGGGATAAAGGAGTAAACAATGGATAAACACGATTGTTATACTTTCAATGTAAAATACTCGAATCTGATTGGACAGGGAACAGTTACAAAAAACATACTGTTTTCCCTCTTTGAGAAATAGAAAAAACACCCTCCAGGGTGATAGTATCTTAGCAAACGGGAAACATTACTGACGAAGGGTAACAATCTGAAAAAATTTGTTACATCGTCAAAATTTATGCGCGTACGGTCGCCGTAGATTGTGAGACGTCGTTTGAGCGTTTTGTGAATAAACGCGATTACCAGCATGGATGTACGAAACATCGCATGGAACAGTGATCAAAGTCAACAGACGAAATGGTTGTTTATTTTCTAAACATTCAGATAACAAATAAATATGCCATGTAGTTGAGGGTAACAGTGAAAATTTTCACACCCTCGAAAATTCATTGTCAACTCGGGCTAGCCTCGGTTGACAATGTTTTCTCGGGGTGAAAATTTTCACTGTTCCCTCAACTACATGCAATATTATATAATCATAATACAGAATTATGCCATTCGCACCAAACTTATTTTTTAAATCATATTTCGGAATATTAATAATTTTAACCTCAACGTTCCGGAGATTTTGTTGATTCTGATTCTTATCAATATGCTCTCTATTTTCACGAATGTCTTCCCACTGTTTCTTAAATTAACATTCTCATCTTATGTAAAAAGGCGGACTATTTAATTTCACAAGGCGGCATTTTCACTAAACACTGACCATTCTCGTGGCGAATTTCAAAAGGAACTTACAGTTTTCCAAAGGGTTAATTATTATATACACAGAGCTGTTCTAATCTCATGACCGCTCGACCGTTAACTTAGAACAGCTCTATGGCTTGCTTATGACCGCTTTACGTCTGCTCTAAGTTAACTTGGAACAGTTCCCTAGAACCCGCTTTTTGTCTGCTCTAAGTTAACTTAGACAATTCTTATGACTGCTTTATTGACAGCTTTACGTCTGGCTCTTTTAGTTAACTTTAATTGCGTGTATTGCATTAACCATTTTGTTGTAGTTTTATATTGTACACTATAATAAGTTGCATGACAATTGTAGTGTATAAAGGATTGGATATTCCATATCTGGAAAAAAACTGTTCAAGATCTAACTTTTAGGAAAGAGGCAAATTTTTAGACAATTTTCTTATCAGGGTAACATAAGACAAGAAACCTGTGGACATAACAAGGGTATGGGGGCTTGTCTACAAAAAATTCAAAGACATAGATTTAATTTTGTAATGCTTGCTTTAGAATCCTCCCTAATATGTTACTTCATATTTGGTGACTTTTTTAAAAATGTCTGAATAACTTACATATTTAAAATGCGATGCTGAATACTCGTCACTACGTGGGACAAAGCGAAAAATGCTCGTTTCAAACACTTGGACACAGCTAATAATTTAAATCTAACGAAGATTTTTTCAAAAAAGAGCATAATTAAAATAATCTCAGCTACCAACTCTCTACCAATAATGCAAAAAATTAAAAAATAAGATATAAAAATCCATTGGAACAGGAATTACGGACATTTTTTAGAAAACAGTCCATTTATATTATATACATAGGTCAACATCTAAGCTCTTAACTATCTATTAATATCTTTTGTATTGATAATTATGGGAGTGGTCGAAAACATTTAGTAAAGTATTTCCAACAATTCATAAACGGAAAATATATAATACAGACAAAGTCCATGCAGATTTTCCAGTTCGATGTCGCATTCATATGAAAGCATCACGACGTTTCTTTCCGTTTTAGATCCGTTTGGTCGACAAATACTTCCCTTATTGATTACCCTAGTACTTTTACATCCTCAATGCCAGTTTAATAAGATATGGTGTCTGTCATGGTGTCAAGTTTCAGGGAAGTTCCGGCGAAGAAGAACATAGAACATCCGCTTCAGTAGCAACATTTGGTTTACGTATGGTGTTTCTGAACACGTCGTAACAGGAAACGGGGTTCCTGTTTGGCTGGCTGTATGGCCATTTTAGCATCAGGAGTACGTAGGAAGAAATGTCGACAGTGCTTGTAAAATGGTGTATTTATCTCCTGACAACAAAACACTGCTCATATTTGTCATTTTAACTTTTACAAGTCGGAACTTTTCAAGCTTAATTTACAATGGTTCTCGACGACCATTCATGGTTGTGAAAGACGAAGCAGATCCGGAAAATGTGAAAAGAAGTAGAATTACTAATATTAATCCAAGTTTTCAATTTTGGAATTTCAAGCAGAGGAGGCTGTGAGGTCAACATGGGGGAATAAAAATAGCAACGAATGCCAAAACAAAACTGGTGTTCTGATTAGGAAAAAGTTCCTAATGGCGCATTTCGAAAAAGATTTTTGAAGAGAAAAAAGAAGTTATGAGATATACTGAGCAACAGGACATATGGGAATCTTATGAAGGTCTTACCAAAAAAGACCTATTGCACTGCCTGAAATGGGCACACTTTAACTGTCCGCAACCGTGCATAAATGTCCTCAAGGTGGTGGACAACATATTTCATAAACTTCAAGAATTTAGTTGAATCTTGTTACGAAATTGAGACCAACTAACTATTCAATTATTAGGAGCACTAAAATTTCACCAAACCGAGCCTTTCCGAGACAAAGGACTCAAAATATGTTCCAAGAAAATAGGTATCCTCCGTATCCAAGCGGGGATCTTATATAATCAACTTTGGTGATAATCAGTAACACCGTTATATAACTCATCAATATTCTGACTTCAATTAATGATAGAAGATATTTTTCATAAACTTGGGATAATGTCGGAAGGAAATTGGGCGCAGACGCTATCATTATTTCCCGGTCTTGGACTGGAGTTACGAGTGAAGGAAAAATTAAACGAAAGGATACTTTCATATCGGACTGCTAACATCATTTTCTCCCCAAGACATAATAGAAATGTGGAAGGAACTTATGGAGAATCTACATCGACAATAACTAACGGGATTTTGTTCTATGGAATTATCGTTGAATATTAACATTTTTGAAGAAGTGCAATATTCATGTAATAAGGGATTGTACAGACTCTTTTTTGGTTGAAGGTTTTTTTCTCATTCTGAATAATCTTTACTCTAGACCCCTTCGAAATAGTGATTAGCCGATTAAGCTCCTTGTCTAGGCAACACACTTTCTAACCAACGTTGAACCCAACACGAGTGACCATTTTTCCAAATTTCAGCAACTTTCTATAATTGAGGAAAATGCTTTATATTCAAGACACGTCCTTCACTTCTACATGGGCTGTTGTCATCATTTAAAGTATTTGAATGTTTGAGCAGCGTCGCTATTATATAACATAATTCAAACAATCGAAAACTGGCTACAGAGCATACGAAACGATTACTCGTCCACAGGGGCTTGTTGTAGAAAAAAATCAAAACACCTCCTAGTAAAATATTTCTACTGGGGTGTTTTGATTTTTTTCTTCACAAGCCCGTGCCTCGTTCGGCCATATTTGTTGTATACAGTAGATGATGTTCCAAGCATCAAATTGCATAAATCCAAATAAACCTGGGGGAAGATTAATAATTTGGAGATATCTTCAATTTCAGTTTGAAAAGAGCAATAACTGATTTCATAAAGGGAGTGTAAAAGGCCATAAGATAACGAACGTGATCAATTTCTGCAAGTCCCAAATAAATACAAAAACAAGAGTTGGGCAAACGGACCCCTGGACACACCAGAGGTGGGACAAGGTGCCTAGGAGGAGTAAGCATCCCTGTTACCGGTCACACTCGCCGTGAACCACATTGTCCTAAATCAGGTAAATGGATAATCAAATCAGTGTATGAAAAACGTCTTAAACAATATGCTATGAAACGCATCAGACAACATTTTCAACCCATGGCAGGCCAATACTGGCAAGACTAAATCGTTGTAACGACATGAATTTGCGAAATGCTGCTTTAAACGTGACTGATGCCCCTGCAACAACAACTTGTTTTTGAACAGTAGGCCTGCCTCGATTAAAAAAACTGAACTCATATGCAGACAAGCTCTTGCAATATGAATAAGTTGAGAGACATTACACATGCAGGTTGATGATGGAATATTGCTACATAGTATGGGGAAATTGATGGAGAAGGTGAAATCGTCCGTTTCATGAAATTGAGTTGTTAGTTTGCCCATTAATGTCCTATGCTCATATATTTATTCAAGTCGAAAGCAGACTTGGAAGACTCGTTGGTGTCCTTTTACTTCAAGTTCGTTGGGATATAACTGAATTGACATATGAATGAAAATTCATTACTATTAACGATAAAACGTCAATATGGTCTGAATTAAAGGCCACCACTAGAGATTCTTCTTTCCTGTAAGAAGGCTTTTGGATGAATTATGCCTCGTAAGCAGGTCAGCTAACAAAGTAGCACAATTCTTGCCCATGGAAATTCCAACAGACTATTGGAAGACCTGATTCATTGCCAAATACTACAAAGATATTGTCAATGAGAACTCTAGCATTGCTTTGATATCAACTTCAGAGTACTTGTGTGTAGAATCAGAGTGGATGTGTAGAATCAGAGTGGAGTTTAACAAAGTAATTTTTGAATGGCTGATCACTAGATATGAATATTTTTTTTTCCATTTTTGTTGAAAGAAGCAACTGTCTATAATGTTAAGAAGTCAATTTGTGGGAATAAATAATTTGGTGTATGCATTCATTTATTTGATCTATTCAACCGATGTATGCTCAAATTAATTATTGCTTTCATCAATTCAACTAATGTTGCGCATCAAATCAATTAATGCTCTCATCAACAATTGATCGCGCATCAATGTAGTGGAATTTTTGCTTGCGTAAATCAATTAGGGCTCAATAGAAATGATTTGATGATCTCTTTTAATTCAGTTGAAGATATTGTTTAATATTATGTAACGATATCGAATAAGGAAATTAATGCGCCCATCAGTTCTTTTTAAAAGGAGAAACAGTCGTACTGAATTTACAAAGATATATGAATATCCATGATATGAAATGTTGACAAATTAGCGAACGAGAATCCTTTAATTAAATATACCAAGTTGAACGTACAAGGCATGTTGTTCCATTTTATTTTTATTTAACAACTTTCCTTTTCTGTTATTTTTGCATGCATATTAGGTTTATTTCACAAGTAAAATAAATTTGGTGGATTGTCGCCCTCCCCATTCTTTTGGTGATGATAATGAAATTGTAAGAATTAACTGTGAACTGAAGGACGAACGGATCCCTCCTTCCCATTAGGAAAATGAAGGATACAACACTTTGAAAAACAATGTACCTGCCTGCGTATGATTCTAAACTCTTTCAAAGTGAAAAATAATGATGGAGTGAAAAAATGGACGATGACAAAAACCAATAGGTCACTGAAGTAATCTACAAATGGAGCATGAAACCTTCATACATTACATCTGGCTTTATTAACAAATTCATTTTCACGTAACTTTGAGAGATTTAAGATAATCTTTGATAGAATTCCATAATTATTTTCTGAACGTGCTCATGTTTACCAGTACTATTGATAACAAAAGCAATCCTTTGAGTCAAGATATTTAAAGAGTTGTAGCAACATTCACATAAATATGCACAAATAGGACTCAGATATCCATGATGTCAATTTACCAGTTGCAATAATTTTCAATTCATTATTATAACCTAAAGGACAAAACCAGACTAACAAAAGAACACGCTCCAAACTATACATTCTCACATAAAAGATTTCTCTTTCCATTCAATTTAACACATATAAACACAATAAAAACTATGCATTTCTATTCCTTAAGATGCATGTAATACCCGTCAGAGACTTAAATGAAAAGTCTATTCTCTTCAATTTCTTTCACGAATAATATTCAGAATGTCACTTTTTGTCACGATAAAGGGGATTTTTGTACTTGAGTAGAGAACAGTCTTGCTTCAGAAAGAATTGTACACTCAGCAGGAACATTCCCTCTCTGAATATCCCGAAATCCTGTTATAAGCTTTGGATAAGACTATGACATAGAAAGCATCAAACAGTGTAATTTTAAATATTTTGCTTTCTCCATTATTAAAAGTGAAATAGTGCATACATTTTTTTTATTTTTTTTGTATGTAGGAAAATTAATTTTAAACAAATCTTGCTACTTATATAAATGCTCGATTCATCTGGTACTTATCACTTATGAATTTTTTTCTATGTCACTTATTTAGAAAGTCCAGGGATTGGATCCCCCCCCCTTTCATCAGAACATTTTGCAAAGAAAAATTTGAAACAATGCTGTTTGGAGGTGGAACAACAACCCCCCCTCCCTCCCCTTAGAAAATCAAAAATGGTTCAAAGATTCCTGGATCCACCCTTGGATATACAACACACATAAGAGATCGACACAGTACACTAATTTAAACTTCTAAATAAACAAATTGTGTTTGTAAACACTGATGCCCCCTGACAGCACTACCCGTGGAAGGGTTGCCATAAGGAATACACATGTGAAATATGAAAGTCCTATCGTTATGACCAATGTTAAAAGTTTTTGAAAAGTAGGTCAAAGTTCCAGGTCAGGAAGCCAAAAATTTTGCTACCAGTGGAAAAGTTTTGTCATAAAAATACACATGTGAAATATGATAACCCTATCACTTGCCATTGAAAACTTATGGCCGATGTTAAAGTTTTTGAAAAGTAGGTCAAAGTTCAAGGTAAACAGACAGGCCAAAAACTATATGCCCCTGAATCAAAGATTCCGGGGACATAAAAGCACCATTAACTGTTGGGTATTATCAGAGCTTGGTACTTCACCCATCAAGTACAGTAAAACACAGTTACAACAAACACATCTACTACGAATTATTCCTCATAATAAAGTACCATACACATTGAGTCATCAGATCAAACAGGTTTTCTTAAAATTGCAAACTAAGAAAAACATTAATCTATTATTGTCTACAGAATCATCAGCTTTTTTCTGCCAGATGCTGTTGTAAGGTGAGCACTTGTTGGAACGAGTCATTTATTAATCCCAGTCACCCCGATTTCTCTGTATGAACAGCCGGCCAGTGTCAGGGGCAGCTGGTGCTCATTGATATAGGAGTATATACACTTCAGCAATTTGTTGTGGCCCACTGCATGCAGGGGTATGCAGTCCTAAAAATAACCATCACAGTGCTAAGGAATATTGCCATTATTTAAGCCAAACCATTAATTTTAAAGGATTTCCATGTTTCATAAGATACATACACAAGATGTTTCATATTATAGACATTTGCTTCTAACACTTTGATATGGACTGGTGAAGCTGTTATATTGCAAGACTTACCATCTGGCCCCGGGATCATGAAATAAACTTAAATTTCAATCGCCTGTAAAATGTTCATTACATTTGTACTGAAACTCATAATTTGCAGACACTAGAAATTGATTTAACAATAATGAATAACAATTTATATATTGGAATGATTTGACTTCAGATTCATTTCATTGCAATATTCAGATTTTGACTTGAGCTTAAGATGTTTCATGGTCCCAGGGCCTGGTACCTAACTTTGATATGGATTTGGTGAAGCTGAGGTTTTGCATGACTTACATCTGATATTCAACTTTGATATGGACTGGGAAGCTGTTCTATTGCATGACTTACCATCTGATATCTAACTTTGATATGGACTGGGGAAGCTGTGATGTTTAAGTGCTTGTGTAAAACTTCTTTAGTTAACTTTATCAAAGATTCATCATTTAGGCTTCCCACTCTGTCTTTCAGCTCTTTCATCCAGGCCCCACCCATCATCACCTGAAATAGTTATACACATATCACTATAGCAACACCCATCATCACCTGAAATAGAATAACACATATCACTATAGCAACACCATCATCACCTGAAATAGTTAATATACACATATCACTATAACAACACTCATCATCACCTGAAATAGTTATACACATATCACCATAGCAACACCCGTCATCTACACATATCACCATAGCAACACCCATCATCACCTGAAATAGTTATACATATATCACTATAGCAACACCATCATCACCTGAAATAGTTAATATACACACTATCACTATAACAACACTCATCATTGCCTGAAATAGTTACACACATATCACTATAGCAACACCCGTCATCTACACATATCACCATAGCAACACCCATCATCACCTGAAATAGTTATATAAGAAATGAATCTTATATTTTTTTGGGTGATGCAGGTATCACCGAATTTTAGACGGTAAAACTCATCAATGCGCGAAGCGCATTGATGAAAAGTTTTACCGTCTAAAATCTCGATGATAACCTGCATATCACCCGAAAAAAATATAAGATTTATTTCTTATCATTTAATTTTATATTACAACAAACAAAATAATGTCATTAGACTTTACTTGTTGTTCAGGTACGTGATCGAAAAATCACCTCAATTCTTAAAAGTGTTTTAGCCAATGAGAATCGGGCTAGGTGATCACGTGAAATAAAATTAAACGATACACACATCACTCTAACATGTACATGACTTTGTATATAAAAATGGCGAAGTAACAAAGTTATATAAAACGTAATCATCTGTTTAACTTTGACAGACAGCCTAGCAATGAAAATTATGGCAACAATGACACAACATTTCTCACATTTTCACCAGTGTGAGACCGACTTTACCCATGTGAGACAGCCATGGGAGATTTTTCGATCTCACACTGCTGCGACGTCATTTCATTGTGACGTCATATATTTCCTATGATTTACGTTACACGGTGAAGCAAAACTTTTTATATTGTTTCGTTCAAATTTCAATTTGATATATAGCTTTCTGGCAGTCAGTCTTGAGTTTTTTAGTTTACACTTACAGTGTAAACCATTTTTCGGGTATGCTCTTTCTGCCTGTTCAATTAGTTTTTGTTTTAAAGTTCAAATAAAGAATTGATAATTGTAAATTCATCAAAGCCTCCCAATTTTACGCACTAATCAGTGAATAAAATGTGAGAAAATAATCCTTCATTATTTACTCGAGTGGGATAAGGAAATTCCACTCGGGAACAAGATTCGCTGTCCTAGGACTCGGCAATTAAAAAGCCTCGTCCTAGACTGCGAATCTTGTCCCTCAGTGGAATTTCCCTATCCCACAACTCGTAAATAATGAAGGATTCTATTAATTGTACATGTTAGAGTGATGTGTGTATCGTTTAATTTTATTTCACGTGATATACTACAAAGACCTATAAGGGAGGTTGTTAGTGGTGTAAAATATTGCGCGATGCGAGTATATGCACGTGCAGTTTTGATATTCATATTTTAGGCTCGCTGGTTCCATATTTTTATTGAATTGTTTGAAATGATCTTGTAGTCAGATGTTTAGACATATAAAGAATTGGTTAGTCCAATCCTCACCAGCATATAATATATTAAAAAAATGACACCAATAGACCAATCCACACTTTGCGAAAGTTACGTCCCTTGGCCGCCATCTGCGAGTAAAAAGTACATTTCCTACATTGGCCTTGTAACTTTTCTATCTGTATCTTTGAGATTGACATTTTTATATCAATTGAAGTAAACTACAATAATGCCCCAATGTGGGGCAACCCGAAAAATTGTGTGACATCTTAATAATTCACTGTAATACACAGTTGTAATAATCTTAGTTGGTAGGGAATAAAGAAGGACATTTTTACTTTTACTCGATTGACCTTTGGCTGACCCCGCAAAGGGACGTAACTTTCGCAAAGTGTGGATGGTCTATTCCTAAATGGGGAATGTTTTGAAACATTGTAAACCATGACCGTTTACAAAAGTACAAGTTTAGTTAACTTTTTCTATTTGCCGTGTCCTTACTTGCTAGAAAATGTTATTATCCCCACGCAACGAGTTGCGGAGGGTATAAATGTTTTTTGACCGTCTGTCAGTCCGTCCGTCAGTCAGTCAGTCCGTCAGTTCCTGTTTTTTTTGTCAGCGCAACTCCTCTGAAACGCGCTCAACAAATTTTGGTGAAACTTTGTAGTTATGAAGAACATAACCTGTAGATGTGCATATATGCAGGAAAATTCTGATTCAATTTTTTTTCGGGGAATTATGCCCCTTTTGAACTTAGAAATTTGGCCACATTTAAATATACTATTGAAACAGTTTGTCAGTGCAACTCCTCTGAAACCGCTCAACAGATTATCGTGAAACTTTGTAGTGATGAAGAACATACTGTGTAGATGCGCATATACACAGGAAATTCTGATTCAATTTTTTTTTCGGGGAATTATGCCCCTTTTGAACTTAGAAATTTGGCCACATTTAAATATACTATTGAAACATTTGTCAGTGCAACCTCCTCTGAAACGCTCAACAGATTATCGTGAAAACTTTGTAGTGATGAAAACATACTGTTTAGATGCGCATATACACAGAAATTCCGATTCAATTTTTTTTCGGGGAATTATGCCCCTTTGTGAACTTAGAAATTGGCCACAATTAAAATATACTATTGAAACAGTTTTGTCAGTGCAACTCCTCTGAAACCGCTCAACAGATTATCGTGAAACTTTGTAGTGATGAAGAACATACTGTGTAGATGCGCATATACACAGGGAATTCCGATCCATTTTTTTTCCCGGGGAATTAATGCCCTTTTGACTTAGAAATTTGGCACAAATTAAATATACTATTGAAACAGTTTGTCAGCGCAACTCCTTTGAACCGCTCAACAGATTATCGTGAAACTTTGTAGTGATGAAGAACATACTGTGTAGATGCGCATATACACAGGAATTCTGATTCATTTTTTTTCGGGGAATTATGCCCCTTTGACCTCTTCACCAAATGTAAATACTGAAGGAAGAAGGATACAATTATTGTATGTTTAGATGAAAAAGATCTCTTACTTTATTTTAGAAAAAAATCCTTAGTATAATCAATAGTTAATCAATTACGTGTATCCATTTATAACCGATATTCAATTATGATTTTCTACCCGATTGCCCAAAACTACATTTCAAGCAATGTGGAGCGTGGGTATGTGAGCTTGCTCACTTTTTCTTTCATTTTCATTGGGCTGGGAAGATTAAACCTAACCGACAATGTTTACGTATGATGTCAGCTTATGTGTGACGTTTGCTTCTCTTGAAGTTTTTGTTCAACGAACGATAATTCTGTGGGAAAACATATGAGGCTTCCAAAGGGGTGGAATATGATGTGGAAAATTAATGATGTTTGAAGGAGATACAAAGTTTTATCCTCCTATCCATGTGACTGTCTAAACCAATCAGATATTGCATTGTATGGAATTATAATAGTGAGGTGTAATAAATAAAACTTGTGGAAGGATGTAGAAAACTTTCAACTTGTATTAATTTTTACAATACAAGAGCTCAAAAACCATGAGTCAGAGTTAGTTCGGCGTGCGACTGAAGAGAAGTGGCAGATCTGGAACCTGAGGAGAGGGACAGGACAGTTAGTGGAAGGGCTGGCTGAGGCGCTGCTGAAAGACCCCAGGGTGGAGATCAAGATGGACACGCCCTGTCAATCCATGGAGCTGGACTCCACCGCTGCCACTGTATGACTTTTTTAAATCATTAATAGCTTCAGGTATAACATGAATTTTATTCACAAAAAGGCCTTGTCTAGTTTACATATATTTCTATATACTTCAATGTTTTTCTCAAATCATGTAATCTCCCCTTTCTTTTTATAGTTACGGAGTATATAATAGTGATATAGTGAAAGCGGAACATGTGGTCAGTACAGTGCTTTCCAAAAGTAAGTGTTATCACTTAATAAATGTATCTTTTTAAAATCGTTTTCAGTTATCATCTTTGTCATGTACTGTAAAATCATTTATTTTCATTGGTTTTAAAAATTCGTGGTTATGATCTTATAATGAATTCATTGACATTAATTTTTGTTTAATTTATAATTCATTTCAAGGCAAAAATTCGTCATGGATTTATTTTTCGTTCTTTTTATTTACCCACGAAAATAGTGAAATTAAATCCCCAGCGAAAATTTATGATTTTACTGTAACAGTATTATTTTCTAAATACCTATTGTGAATTTACTTGGCCGAATATATGTATGCATAGCAATGTACAATTAATATCTGTTTATAGACTGGTTCCATGCTTCCTGCTAAACACGAGGAATTGTCCGATTTTTTGTGTAGAATTCCAGCAGTGTCTGTTATAGTGGTTAATGTTGTGTATGACAAGACTTGGAGGAAGTACCAAGGTATGCATATAAAGAACAAAAGTATAAAAATAATGGGTGCACTATCGCTACACTGTTACCTTGCTGGACTTTAAATAGAGCTGTTGAGTTTCTCGTTTCAGGGATTTGGGCACCTGTTCCCTCCTTTGAGGACCCTCCTGTCCTGGGGGTGGTATACGACTCACGAGTCTTTCAGACCATGGTCCCTCAATACACACGTCTGACTGTAAGTAACCAATGGAAAGCATCCCTCCATCAGAATTGTGAACAGAAAATTTGTGCCCTAATAAACTTACACTTGTCATTATTCTTGATCAAGTGCATTCAGTTTAGTTTGAATTACTTTGATCTTTTATCAATGTGTCAACGAGATTTCCAACATTTTATTTTTACAAGACTAGGATTTTTTAGATACCTATCTAAAATAATGGATCTGAAACTCACAATTGAAACATTTGTTAACCATATATTGAGGGACTGTTGCAGATGCATACACCTGACTTGTAGATATTATTTTATCACTTTTAATGGCTGTTGAAATATTATGTTTTCCATTCTATTCCATTTTTAGTGAAAGTCTCCTGAATATCATCTGAAAACTAGAAAGGTCAATTGAATGTTTAGAGTACTCATTCTTATAAATAATTGAAGTTCTTATATACAATTACATTATATGTTAATGATACGTCTAATTTTGATTCTAATGAAGATGCTTCTTAAATACCAAAAGAGAGTTCAGCTAAAGAGGAGAAAATGGAATTGAAAAGAAATGATAAAATAACTGTGAAGTCACATCAGTGTAGATAAATAAGGAAAAGGTAACTTATAGAATGGATGAAATAGCAGCCCAAACTGTGTTAGGATGTAGATTAATAGAATCCTTCATTATTACGAGTTGTGGGATAGGGAAATTCCACTGAGGGGACAAGATTCGCAGTCTAGGACGAGGCTTTTTAATTGCCGAGTCCTAGACAGCGAATCTTGTTCCCGAGGTGGAATTTCCTTATCCCACTCGAGTAAATAATGAAGGATTATTTTTCTCACATTTTTATTCACTGATTAGTGCGTAAAATTGGGAGCTTTGATGAATTTACAATTATCAAATATCTTTATTTGAACTTTAAAACAAAAACTAATTGAACAGGCAGAAAGAGCATACCCGAAAAATGGTTTACACTGTAAGTGTAAACTAAAAAACTCAAGACTGACTGCCAGAAAAGCTATATATCAAATTGAAATTTGAACGAAACAATATAAAAAGTTTTGCTTCACCGTGTAACGTAAATCATAGGAAATTATGACGTCACAATGAAATTGACGTCGCAGCAGTGTGAGATCGAAAAATCTCACATGGCTGTCTCACATGGGTAAAGTCGTCTCACACTGGTGAAAATGTGAGAAATGTTGTGTCATTGTTGCCATAATTTTCATTGCT
>CAJDSM010012672.1:7042-35966 GCA_903981925.1 Ostrea lurida | reverse complement strand
AACCTCAGCTTCACCAATCCATATCAAAGTTAGGTACCAGGCCCTGGGACCATGAAACATCTTAAGCTCAAGTCAAAATCTGAATATTGCAATGAAATGAATCTGAAGTCAAATCATTCCAATATAAAATTGTTATTCATTATTGTTAAATCAAATTTCTAGTGTCTGCAAATTATGAGTTTCAGTACAAATGTAATGAACATTTTACAGGCGATTGAAATTTTGACTTAAGTCTAAGTTTATTTCATGATCCCGGGGCCAGATGGTAAGTCTTGCAATATAACAGCTTCACCAGTCCATATCAAAGTGTTAGAAGCAAATGTCTATAATATGAAACATCTTGTGTATGTATCTTATGAAACATGGAAATCCTTTAAAATTAATGGTTTGGCTTAAATAATGGCAATATTCCTTAGCACTGTGATGGTTATTTTTAGGACTGCATACCCCTGCATGCAGTGGGCCACAACAAATTGCTGAAGTGTATATACTCCTATATCAATGAGCACCAGCTGCCCCTGACACTGGCCGGCTGTTCATACAGAGAAATCGGGGTGACTGGGATTATAAATGACTCGTTCCAACAAGTGCTCACCTTACAACAGCATCTGGCAGAAAAAAGCTGATGATTCTGTAGACAATAATAGATTAATGTTCTTAGTTTGCAATTTTAAGAAAACCTGTTTGATCTGGATGACTCAATGTGTATGGTACTTTATTATGAGGAATAATTCGTAGTAGATGTGTTTGTTGTAACTGTGTTTTACTGTACTTGATGGGTGAAGTACCAAGCTCTGATAATACCCAACAGTTAATGGTGCTTTTATGTCCCCGGAATCTTTGATTCAGGGGCATATAGTTTTTGGCCTGTCTGTTTACCTTGAACTTTGACCTACTTTTCAAAAACTTTAACATCGGCCATAAGTTTTCAATGGCAAGTGATAGGGTTATCATATTTCACATGTGTATTTTTATGACAAAACTTTTCCACTGGTAGCAAAATTTTTGGCTTCCTGACCTGGAACTTTGACCTACTTTTCAAAAACTTTTAACATTGGTCATAACGATAGGACTTTCATATTTCACATGTGTATTCCTTATGGCAACCCTTCCACTGGTAGTGCTGTCAGGGGGCATCAGTGTTTTACAAACACAATTTGTTTATATTAGAAGTTTAAATTAGTGTACCTGTGTCGATCTCTTATGTGTGTTGTATATCCAAGGGTGGATCCAGGAATCTTTGAACCATTTTTGATTTTCTAAGGGGAGGGAGGGGGGGTGTTGTTCCACCTCCAAACAGCATTGTTTCAAATTTTTCTTTGCAAAATGTTCTGATGAAAGGGGGGGGGATCCAATCCCTGGACTTTCTAAATAAGTGACATAGAAAAAAATTCATAAGTGATAAGTACCAGATGAATCGAGCATTTATATAAGTAGCAAGATTTGTTTAAAATTAATTTTCCTACATAACAAAAAAAATAAAAAAAAATGTATGCACTATTTCACTTTTAATAATGGAGAAAGCAAATATTTAAAATTACACTGTTTTGATGCTTTCTATGTCATAGTCTTATCCAAAGCTTATAACAGGATTTCGGGATATTCAGAGAGGGAATGTTCCCTGCTGAGTGTACAATTCTTTCTGAAGCAAGACTGTTCTCTACTCAAGTACAAAATCCCCTTTATCGTGACAAAAAGTGACATTCTGAATATTATTCGTGAAAGAAATTGAAGAGAATAGACTTTTCATTTAAGTCTCTGACGGGTATTACATGCATCTTAAGGAATAGAAATGCATAGTTTTATTGTGTTTATATGTGTTAAATTGAATGGAAAGAGAAATCTTTTATGTGAGAATGTATAGTTTGGAGTGCGTGTTCTTTGTTAGTCTGGTTTTGTCCTTTAGGTTATAATAATGAATTGAAAATTATTGCAACTGGTAAATTGACATCATGGATATCTGAGTCCTATTTGTGCATATTTATGTGAATGTTGCTACAACTCTTTAAATATCTTGACTCAAAGGATTGCTTTCTTGTTATCAATAGTACTGGTAAACATGAGCACGTTCAGAAAATAATTATGGAAATTCTATCAAAGATTATCTTAAATCTCTCAAAGTTACGTGAAAATGAATTTGTTAATAAAGCCAGATGTAATGTATGAATAATTCATGCTCCATTTGTAGATTACTTCAGTGACCTATTGGTTTTTGTCCATCGTCCATTTTTCACTCCATCATTATTTTTCACTTTGAAAGAGTTTAGAATCATACGCAGGCAGGTACATTGTTTTTCAAAGTGTTGTATCCTTCATTTTCCTAATGGGAAGGGAGGGGATCCGTTCGTCCTTCAGTTCACCAGTTAATTCTTACAATTCATTATCATCACCAAAAGAATGGGGAGGGCGACAATCCACCAATAAATTTTATTTTACTTGTGAAATAAACCTAATATGCATGCAAAAATAACAGAAAAGGAAAGTTGTTAAATAAAAATAAAATGGAACAACATGCCTTGTACGTTCAACTTGGTATATTTTAATTATATAAGGATTCTCGTTCGCTAATTTGTCAACATTTCATATCATGGATATTCATATATCTTTGTAAATTCAGTACGACTGTTTCTCCTTTTAAAAAGAACTGATGGGCGCATTAATTCCTTATTCGATATCGTTACATAATATTAAACAATATCTTCAACTGAATTAAAGAGATCATCAAATCATTTCTATTGAGCCCTAATTGATTTACGCAAGCAAAAATTCCACTACATTGATGCGCGCATCAATTGAATTGATGAGAGCATTAATTGATTTGATGCGCACATTAGTTGAATTGATGAAAGCAATAATTAATTTGATGCATACATCGGTTGAATAGATCAAATAAATGAATGCATACACCAAATTATTTATTTCCCACAATAATTGACTTCTTAACATTATAGACAGTTGCTTCTTTCAACAAAAATGGAAAAAAAAATATTCATATCTAGTGATCAGCCATTCAAAAATTACTTTGTTAAACTCCACTCTGATTCTACACATCCACTCTGATTCTACACACAAGTACTCTGAAGTTGATATCAAAGCAATGCTAGAGTTCTCATTGACAATATCTTTGTAGTATTTGGCAATGAATCAGGTCTTCCAATAGTCTGTTGGAATTTCCATGGGCAAGAATTGTGCTACTTTGTTAGCTGACCTGCTTACGAGGCATAATTCATCCAAAAGCTTCTACAGGAAAAGAAAATCTCTAGTGGTGGCCTTTAATTCGACATATTGACGTTTTATCATTAATAGTAATGATTTTCATTCATATGTCAATTCAGTTATATCCCAACGAACTTGAAGTAAAGGACACCAAGAGTCTTCCAAGTCTGACTTCGTACTTGAATAATATATATGGCATAGACATTAATGGGCAAACTAACAACTCAATTTCATGAAACGGGACGATTTCACCTTTCTCCATCAATTTCCCATATTATGTAGCAATATTTCTCATCATCAACCTTGCATGTGTATGTCTCTCAACTTATTCGATATGCAAGAGCTTGTCTGCATATGATCAGTTTTTTTAATCGAGCAGGCTACTTTCAAACAAGTTGTTGTTGCAGGGGTTCATCAGTCACGTTTAAAGGCAGCATTTCGCAAATTCATGGTCGTTACAACGATTTAGTCTGCCAGTATTGGCCTGCCATGGGTGAAATGTTGTCTGATGCGTTCAAGCAATTGTTTAAGACGTTTTTCATACACTGATTTGATTACTCCATTTACCTGATTTAGACAATGTTCACGGCGAGTGTGACCGAGTTAACAGGGGATGCTTACTCCTCCTAGGCACCTTGATCCCACCTCTGGTGTGGTCCAGGGGTCCGTGTTGCCCAACTCTGTTTTTTGTATTCTATTTGGGACTTGCGAATTGATCACTGTCGTTATCTTATGCCTTTACACTCCCTTTATGAAATCAGTTATTGCTCTTGTCAACTGAATTGAAGATATCTTCAAATTAAAATCTTCGGTTATTTGAGTTTATGCTAATTTGATGCTTGGACATCATCTAGCTGTATACAAATATGGCCGACGAGGCACGGGCTTGTGAAGAAAAAAATCAAAACACCCCCTAGTAAATATTTTTACTAGGAGGTGTTTTGATTTTTTTCTACACAAGCCCCTGTGGACGAGGTATCGTTTCGTATGCTCTGGTAGCCAGTTTCGATGTTTTGAATTATGTTTATAATAAGGACGCTGCTAAACATTCCAAATACTTAATGATGACAACATGCACCATGTAGAAGTGAAGGACTGTCTGAAATATAAGCATTTTCCTCAATTATAGAAAGTTGCTGAAAATTGGAAATGGTCACGTCGTGTTGGGTCACGTGGTTATAAAGTGTGTTGCTAGACAAGGAGCTAATCGGCTAATCACTATTTCGAAGGGGTCTAGAGTAAGATTATTCAGAATGAGAAAAAACTTCACCAAAATGAGCTGTACAATCCCTTTAATTAATGAATATTGCACTTCTCAAAAAATGTTAATATTCAACATAATTCCATAGAAAATCCCGTAGTTATTGTCGATGTAGATTCTCNTAATGAACTTTGCACTTCTCAAAAAATGTTAATATTCAATATAATTCCATAAACAATCCCGTAGTTATTGTCGATGTAGATTCTCCATAAGTTCCTTCCACATTTCTATCATGTCTTGGGGAGAATAATGATGTTTAGCAGTCCGATTATGAAAGTATCCTTCGTTAATTTTTCCTTCACTCGTACTCGAGTCAAGACCGGAAATATTGATAGCGTCTGCGCCAATTTTCTTCCGACATATCCCAGTTATGAAAATATCTTCTATCATTATTGAAGGTACAGATATTGATGAATTATATAACGGTGTTACGATATCACCAGTGATTATATAAGCATCCCCGCTTAGATACGGAGGATACCTATTTTTCTTGGAAACATATTTTGATCCTTTGTCTCGGAAAGGCCTGGTATTTGAATTTAGTGCTCCTAATATTGAATTAGTTGGTCTCAATTTTCGTAACAGATTCACTAAATTTTGAATGTTTATGAATATGTTGTCACCAGCCTTGAGGACATACTGCACGGTTGGACAGTTAAAGTGTGCCCATTTCAGCAGTGCAATAGTCTTTTTGGTAAGACCTTCATAAGATTCCCATATGTCCTGTTGCAGTATATCCTCATAACTTCTTTTTTCTTCTTCAAACCTTTTTCGAAATGCGCCATTAGGAACTTTTCCTATCAGAAACACCAGTTTTGTTTTGGCATCGGTGCTATTTTTATTCCCCCATGTTGACCTCACAGCCTCCCTCTGCTTGAAATTCCAAATTGAACTTGGGATTAATATTAGTAATTCTACTTCCTTTTCACATTTTTCCGGAATCTCTTCGTCTTTCCACAACCTATGAATGTCGTTCGAGGAACCATTGTAATTAAGCTGAAAAGTTCCGACTTGTAAAAGTAAAATGACAAATATGAGAGTGTTTGTTGTCAGGAGATAAATACACCATTTTAAACGCACTGTCGGACATTTCTTCCTCACGTACTCCTGCATGCTAAAATGCATACAGCCAGCCAACAGGACCCGTTTCCTGTTACGACGTGTTCAGAAACACCATACTAACCAATGTTGCTACTGAAGCGGATGTTCTATGTTCTTACTTCGCCGGACTTCCTGAAACTTGACAACCATGACGACACCATATCTTTATAACTGGCATTGAGGATGTAAAAGTCACTAGGGTATCAATAAGGGAAGTATTTGTCGACAAACGGATCTAAAACGGAAAGAACGTGTGACTGCCTTTCATATGAATGCGACATCGACTGGAAATCTGCATGGACTTTGTCTGTATTTATATATATTTCCGTTTATGAATTGTTGGAAACTTTACTAAATGATTTCGACCACTCCCATAATTATCAATACAAAGATATGTAATGATAGTTAGAGCTTAGATGTTACCTATGTATATATATAAATGGACTGTTTTCAAAAATGTCCGTAATTCCTGTCCAATGGATTTTTATATCTTATTTTTAATTTTTTGCATATTGGTAGAGAGTTGGTAGCTGAGTATTTTAATTATCTCTTTTGAAAAAATCTTCGTTAGATTTAATTATTAGCTGTGTCCAAAGTGTTGAAACGAGCATTTTCGCTTTGTCCCACGTAGTGACGAGTATTCAGCATCGCATTTTAAATATGTAAAGTTTATTCTAGAACATTTTTAAAAAGTCACAAATATGAAGTAAACATATTAAGGATTCTAAAGCAAGCATTACAAAATAAATCTATGTCTTTGAATTTTTGTAGACAAGCCCCCATACCCTTGTTATGTCCCACAGGTTCTTGTCTTTACTGTTACCCTGATAGAAAATTGTCTAAAAATTGCCTCTTTCCTAAAAGTTAGATCGAACAGTTTTTTTCCAGATATGGATATCAATCCCTTTAACACTACATTGTCATGCAACTTATTATACTGGTACAATGATTAAGAAACTACAACAAAATGATAATGCATACACGCAATTAAGTTAACTAAAGAGCAGACGTAAAGCAGTCATAGAATTGTTCTAAGTTAACTTAGAGCAGACATAAAGCGGTCATAGAACTGTTCCAAGTTAACTTAGAGCAGACGTAAAGCGGTCATAAGCAGCCATAGAGCTGTTCTAAGTTAACGTCGAGCGGTCATAGATTAGAACAGCTCTGTGTATATATAATTAACCGCTTTATAAACTGCAAGTTCCTTTTGAAATTCGCACGAGAATGGTCAGTGTTAGTGAAAATGCCGCCTGTGAAATTAAATAGTCCGCCTTTTTACATAAGATAGAGAATTGTTAATTTAAGAAACAGTGGGAAGACATTCGTGAAAATAGAGAGCATATTGATAGAATCAGATCAACAAAATCTCCGGAACGTTGAGGTTAAAGATTATTAATATTCCGAAATATGATTAAAAAATAAGTTTGGTGCGAATGGCATAATTCTTGTTCAATATTCGTGTATATGCACTGTTTTAATAGCAATTTACCGATATGACGTTCAATCTGTAATAGACCTCCATTTCAATTTCTGTTTTGCATTTTTTTAAATTTATATTTTTTTATAACCAAACCAGAACTTGAAGGAAATTAACGACAAAAAATAATTAATAATTTCTCTCGATTTTAATACTTAATGTTCGACACGTCAGTTTCCAATTGAAATTGAGGACAAACTGCGTGATTCTAGTGTTAGAAGGAAGACGGGAACTGTTCTAGGCCAGTCAGATTTATTTATCATGCAATGATTCTAAACTAGAACAGTTCTTTTCTAGAGCAGTCAGGATTGTGACCCAAGAAGCATTTAGGATTTATTCCAGAGCAGTCGTAGAACAGTTCTAGAGCAGCTTTAGAGCAGTCAGCAGAGCTGTTCTAAGTTAACAGGGAGCAGTCGTCAGAGCGTTTTAAGTTAACTTGGAAGAGTTAGAGCATCAGCAGAGCTGTTCTAATTAACTTGGAGCATCGTAGAGCAGTCTCTAGAAGCAGTCAGCAGAACTGCTTCTAATTTCAACTTAGAGCAGTCATTAGAACTGCTCTACGACCGCTTCAAGTTGTTTAGAGGTGGTCGCATCTGTATACAGGTGTATATATGTAGTGTTTTATAATTCAGTTTGATACTGTATATTGATTATATAGCATGGATGCACATTTGGAGTGGGTTGGGGTAGGGGTTCGAAACTGTAAATATGAATAAGTAATGAAAAAAGTTTTACAGTCAACATGGCATTATGGGTTGCTATTGTTTGATTTGCAGGCATAACGCGGCTCCAGGAATATGTCTGCAAACTAGCAACTGCCTCGTGATAACTACAAAACGTTATTCATTTCTTAAATGGATGATAAAATGGCATTAGTCACGTGCTGAAACTGGCTACCATATCACTGTAAAGAATAACAAAACTAATGAAGGTGAAAAACATATATTTAAAATAACCAACAATAAAACGGATAAACCAACAAACAAATTATTCAGACAATACGAAAATACACCGATATAACGCTATTTGCTGCAAGGACTTCACACTGCAAGGGCTACCGCCAATACTCGGCGGGGCCCTATTTATTTTAGGTTAACAACCACAAAGAGATACTGTAAATTCAAACAAACTCAATGGCATCTGTTTCTGTAGCGATTNTATACTGTAAATTCAAACAAATGAACATGAAAAACTCAATGGCATCTGTTTCTGTAGCGATTTTACTTCACAGTGGAAGAACACAAATCCATCCTTTAGTCACAATGGATTTTTTTTCCTGACACACATAGTGAGGCGCAGCAGTTGTAGTTTCTGTGATAGGGTGTGTTCGAATGGTCGTCGATGGTTTGTTCGTGGTAAATACTGGTGTCTCTCGAGCGGTCGCCAATGATAGAATAATTGTAACGGCGGATCCAGTGGTTTTTGCTGTTATAGAAGTAGTCACCAATTTTGTTGTAGTTTATTTTGGTCTCTATTATGTCACCGTGCGTCGAACAGTAAAATTTGTATTATTGTTATTCGTTGACTATATGTTGTCAGTAGTTGGATCAATATTGCCTCAGAGGTAATATTTGCTACAGAAGTAGTTATGTTAGTGGAAGAAGTTACTAAATGAATAGCCATTGCCTTTGTTTCCATGACGTGCATTTCTGTTTTTGTAGCAGGTGATGTTTCAGTGGTAATTATTACTGTTTGAATTTTTGTATTCACAATAATTGTTGATTCATTGGTTGTTGTTGATTTAGCAGTGGTTGATAATTGAATACTCGGCAGTGTTGGTGTTAATATTTGATAACTCTCCATTGTTGTTTCTGTGTCAACTTTTGTAAGTCATTAGCTGTACAGTCATTGATGGTGTTTCTTGATTTGCATATGGTAGATGTTGTTCCTTTCTTTGTTGGTTGAGAAGTCAACACCGTTGTTTCTGTGGTACCGTTTACTGGTTCCGCCGTTGTTTTCCCTGCAGTATATGTGGTTGGCGCCGAGGAATATTTGATAGTTGTAATTGCTTTACTAGCAGACGTGGTTTTAATGACATTGTTTTCTGATTTAGAAGTAGTTGCTAATGACTGAGTAGTTGGCGTTGTTTCCGTAGTAACTGTTCCTGAATGAAAAATATATGTTCTTTTTATAGAACTTATCATTTCATCATCAGCAGTCTCCTCTGGATTAGCAACTGTTATTATGTTTTCGTCAAAGGACTTTGCTGGATGTATAGATGTTGCTGTTTCAACTGTAATTGACACAGGGGAAGTTGCAATTGCTTGAGTTGTGGTTGTTGCCTGGGTAGAGTTTGGTAAATTTGTACTTTCTGTCGGTTGAGTAGTAATTGCATTTTCCTCATTTGTGGTTGTTTCTTCGAAGGTTGTAAATGGTTGAATATACGTTGAATCTTCTTCAGTAATGGTTGTTGCATGGAAGATAGATACAAAAAGGCGAAGTCAACATTGTGTATGTCAAACGTAATCTAATCCAAAACAAATACAAAATCGATACGTGAAGGGGCAACACGGACTTCCGACCAAAAAAGCGAAGGTAGGATCAGGTTGCCATGGAGAGTAAGCATCGTCTGTCTGACGGTCCACCCGCCGGTGAGCCGCTAGTCGAAATAAAGTAAGTAATACTCTATTACTGTTGGAGTTATTTTTGTCATTGTATTTTGCGCTGTTTACTAATTTGGTGCTGCTGTGTGGTAGAGCGGATTCGTGGTTAAGTGTGTTGGATAGTGATTACTTCATGTATCCGCCGCCTTACGGTAATGGTTGCTGGGAAACTCGATTCTTAGGTATATTTGATGTTTGTTGCTTGTCGAGTTCGTTGTATTTTTTACGTGGGTTGTTGTTTCGAAAGTAGATATTGCTTATCGCATTGGTCATGGAATGGTTTGAAGTAGGAAATCGTATGGCACTTCAGTGATGTCTATGCTTGGGGAGTAGTTTGCTTATCAATTGGCTGCAGGTAAGCCGTTGCTTTTCGTTATGTTACTTCGAATGAGATTTACTTTAGTTCTAGGTGTGAAAGTTTGAATAGTTGTATATTCTTCAGTGTTTGTTATTGCATAATGGGAGGTTGATCTTGCTGCTTGTAGAGTATTCACTGCATTTGCTTCACTTGTAGGTGTTGCTTCCAAAGCAGCTGTTTGTTTGGTTGAAGCTGTAGACGATGGAAACGTCAAAACATATGCACCAGAAGTGGTCATTGTGGTATTCATTGCTTCGAAAGTTGATGTTGATTTCATTGTAGTTGTGGATCCTTGAGAAGTAATTATATCTGCTGCAGTGGTGTTTGATGCTAGGGAAGTGGTTGCTGATTTTATTTTAGTAGTGGACGGTGTCTGGTAAGACATAGCCATTTCTGTAGTGGTGTGTTCTGGATGATTGGTTATTGCTGTTTGGTAAGACCTTGATATTTCTGTGTAGTGGGTTCCGGATGATTGGTTAATTGCTGTTGTTTGGTAAGACAGATTATTTCTGTGGTAGTGGGTTCCGGATGATTGGTTTATTGCTGTTGTTTGGTAAGACACATATTTTCTGTGATAGTGGGTTCCAGATGATTGGTTATTGCTGTTGTTTGGTAGATACTGATATTTCTGTTGGTAGTGGGTTCCGGATGATTGGTTATTGCTGTTTTTGGTAAGACATATATTTCTGTTGGTAGCGGGTTCCGGATGATTGGTTATTGCTGTTGTTTGGTAAGACACATGTATTTCTGTGATAGTAGGTTCCAGATGATTGGTTATTGCTTTTGTTTGGTAAGACACTGATATTTTGTGGTAGTGGGTTCCGGCATGATTGGTTATTGCTGTTGTTTGGTAAGACACATATATTTCTGTGGTAGTGGGTTCCGGTGATTGGTTATTGCTGTTGTTTGGTAAGACACTGATATTTCTTGGGTAATGGTTCCGGATGATTGGTTATTGCTGTTGTTTGGTAAGACACTGATTTTTCTGTGTAGTGTGTTCTGATGATTGGTTATTGCTGTTGGTAAAACACAGAATATTTCTGTGGTAGTAGGTTCTGGATGATGGTTATTGCTGTTTGGTAAAACACAGATATTTCTGTGGTAGTAGTTCCGGATGATTGGTTATTGCTGTTGTGTGTAAGACAGATATTTCTGTGGTAGTGGGTTCCGGATGATTGGTTATTGCTGTTGTTTGGTAAGACACTGATATTTCTGTGGTAGTGTGTTCTGGATGATTGGTTATTGCTGTTGTTTGGTAAGACAGATATTTCTGTTGGTAGTAGGTTCTGGATGATTGGTTTATTGCTGTGTTTGGTAAGACACATATATTTTTGTGGTAGTGGTTCCGGATGATTGGTTATTGCTGTTGTTTGGTAAGACACATATATTCTGTGGTAGCGGGTTCCGATGATTGGTTATTGCTGTTGTTTGGTAAGACACATATATTTTTGTGGTAGTGGGGTCCGGATGATTGGTTATTGCTGTTGTTTGGTAAGACACTGATATTTCGTTGGTAGCAGGTTCGGATGATGTTATTGCTGTGTTTTGGTAAGACACATATATTTCTGTTGGTAGTTGGTTCCGATGATTGGTTATTGCTGTTGTTTGGTAAGACACTGATATTTCTGTGGTAGCGGGTTCCGAATGATTGGTTATTGCTGTTGTTGGTAAGACACTTGATATTCTGTGGTAGCGGGTTCCTGATGATTGGTTATTGCTGTTGTTTGGTAAGACACATATATTTCTGTGGTAGCGGGTTCCGGATGATTGGTTATTGCTGTTTGTTGGTAAGACACATGTATTTCTGTGATAGTGGCTTCCAGAGATTGGTTATTGCTGTTGTTTGGTAAGACACTGATATTTCTGTGGTAGCGGGTTCGGATGATTGGTTATTGCTGTTGTTTTGGTAGACACAGATATTTATATGGTAGTGGGTTCCGGATGATTGGTTATTGCTGTTGTTTGGTAAAACACATATATTTCTGTGGTAGTGGTTCCGGATGATTTGTTATTGCTGTTGCGTGTAAGACACATGTATTTCGTGGTAGCGGGTTTTGGATGATTGGTTATTGCTGTTGTTTGGTAAGATACATATATTTCTGTGATAGTGGGTTCCGGATGATTGGTTATTGCTGTTGTTTGGTAAGACACTGATTTTCTGTGGTAGTGGGTTCCGGATATGATTGGTTATTGCTGTTGTTTGGTAAAACACATATATTTCTGTGGTAGTGGGTTCCGGACGATTTGGTTATTGCTGTTGTTTTGGTAAAACACATGTATTTCTGTGGTAGCGGGTTTTGGATGATTGGGTATTGCTGTTGTTTGGTAAGACACTGATATTTTCTGTGATAGTGGGTTCCGGATGATTGGTTATTGCTGTTGTTTGGTAAGACACTGTAATTTCTGTGGTAGTGGGTTCCGGATGATTGGTTATTGCTGTTGTTTGGTAAGACACATATCTTTCTGTGGTAGTAGGTTTTGGATGATTGGTTATTGCTGTTTGGTAAAACACAGATATTTCTGTGGTAGTAGGTTCCGGATGATTGGTTATTGCTGTTGTTTGGTAAGACACTGATATTTCTGTGGTAGTGGGTTCCGGATGATTGGTTATTGCTGTTGTTTGGTAAAACACATATATTTCTGTGGTAGTGGGTTCGGGACGATTGGTTATTGCTGTTGTTTGGTAAAAACACATGTATTTCTGTGGTAGCGGGTTTCTGGATGATTGGGTATTGCTGTTGTTTGGTAAGACACTGATATTTCTGTGATAGTGGGTTCCGGATGATTGGTTATTGCTGTGTTTTGTAAGACACTGATATTTCTGTGGTAGTGGGTTCCGGATGATTGGTTATTGCTGTTGTTTGGTAAGACACATATCTTTCTGTGGTAGTAGGTTTTGGATGATTGGTTATTGCTGTTTGGTTAAAACACAGATATTTCTGTGGTAGTAGGTTCCGGATGATTGGTTATTGCTGTTGTTTGGTAAGACACTGATATTTCTGTGGTAGTGGGTTCCGGATGATTGGTATTGCTGTTGTTTGGTAAGACACATATCTTTCTGTGGTAGTAGGTTCTGGATGATTGGTTATTGCTGTGTTTGGTAAGACACAGATATTTCTGTGGTAGTGGGTTCCGGGATGATTGGTTATTGCTGTTGTTTGGTAAGACACTGATATTTCTGTGGTAGTAGGTTCCAGATGATTGGTTATTGCTGTTGTTTGCGTAATGACACATATATTTCTGTGGAAGCGGGTTCCGGATGATTGGTTATTGTTGTTTCATTGGTTACTGTTACTGCCGTTGTCTCAGTTATAATCTCACTTGTGGATGTTGCCTGATCTTTCATTTTTACCGCTTCAGTAGTCGTTGTGTTAGTTGAAAATGTCAGTTTGGTTGCATAAAGGCCAGTTGAACAAAATTTTAGACAAAGCATGAATAAATGGGTTTTATCTACATTACTCTATACCTAGTGTTTGATCATCCACAGAAAAGGTAATGATTTTCTGTAGGATACCAGCGACCTCTTCCTGTAGTTCGCGGCTAGCCTCGTTCTGGATTGCTTCAATGACAGATGATACATTGATCTGCAGACGACCTTTCATGGTATTGACCATCATTATGATTTTAAAGACAACTGTTATGCTTCCTCTTCTAAAAAAAGAAAAGTTAATTTAAAACTTATTTCAGCGAGAATGTCTCACTCACAAATTGCAACAGTGTATCTTACCTGAATTCCAAGATTTGGATGCCGAGGATGCTTACTCCTCCATGGCACCTGATCCTGCCCTTGCTTTTGTCGGAGGTCCGTGTTGCCCTACACTCAATTATGTATAGGTATTTTTGAATTATGATTACGTTTAACACCATGTTAACTTCGCCTATTTATATAAAAATGATAAGTTCATATCGTGGTTCCATATCAGATTCTGGGTCCTTCAATTGGCAAAAATGTGCTTGCTCAAATTATTTACAAATTGTTCCGCATTTCACTTCAATAGAGTTTAATCACTATCGATAATTAACTATTTGTGTCATAGTTTGTGTCACGGCTTGACATTTATAATTTTAGGTGTAAAATTTCAAAAACAAAAATATATCTAGAATAATATACATGTATTTACAAAATTCACCTGACAGAGAAAATATAGGCTTGGTTTCTGGATATAGCTGGCATGAATTCCATGACGTAGCAAGATGTGTTTGTGAAACACAATGATCCCGATTACAACAAAGAAATAAATGAAATATCTTGGCATAATGAATCTATATATCAAATACTGTTAAGAGGAAATATTCGTTTGCGTTTCATTTTCGCTATGTTCGTGACTGTTTGATGGAGTGTGAGTATAAAGGCAAAGATAACGAACATTGATCAATCTCGTATACGTAAGTCCTAAATAGAATACAAAAACAAGAGTTGGACAAACACGGACCCCTGGACACACCAGAGGTGGGATCAGGTGCCTAGGAGGAGTAAGCATCCCCTATTGACCGGTCACACCCGCCATGAGTTCATCTACTCGAAGGGAGTTGTTCACGAAATTTAAATAGGAGGAGTAAGCAGAACGATAAAAATCGCAAAATTTTAGCCTCGCTAAATCAAAGCCCTTTGCAGTAGTGTATGGGAAATATTTTAGATTAACTTTTCTTCAGTTAATGTAGGTCAGACTTTATAGTCAAGGTCACAAAGTAAACCAAACTCTGGTACCAATAGAAAGGTCTTGTCACAAGGAATGAACCAGTAATATATGAGAGCCCTATCACCAACCACTCAACAAAAGTGATCAAAATTTTAATTAAACTCCAAGGTCGGGATAAAAAAGGTCAGGGTCAAAAGGTAAAAGATCATGGACTCGCATGATGATCCTGAAAGTCATTAGAGGAACCTCCTGTCGCTTTACGGAATATATGTAAAGTATCATATACATGTAATATATAGATGAAATTGAATTGAAAGATTCACATCGAAAACATGACAGAAAAAATTCAGTTCTTGACAACGATTGAAGAAAATCGAACACACTATTCTAATGCTGATTTGTCCTATTATTCATTCAGGTGGAAGTGTGAATTGTATTTTGTTTTACAACAAGAGCACCGTCAACACGGCATAATACATCCGTGCTAATTCTAGTGGGATTCATATTTTAGCAGAGTTAGCACTAGCTGTCCTTTGTGTGCATGCTAATTCATTGAAACAATATACATCCTTCACTTGGCATAAGTTGCATAGGTACCAAGTCTGATGGTCTTAGCCACAATATAGTTTAATCTCTATTATGCCTACAATGTTTTCTAATAGCTGTTACTATGACGTTGACCTTTGACCTATGACTTTGAAAAACAACAGGCATCTTCCTCTCACCACGGTGATCAGATGTACCAAGCTGTAAGATCCTGGAGATTACAGTTCAGTCTGTATCCTGCCTGTAACATTTTCCAACCTTGACTTTTGACCTCCGACCATGGAAAACACTAGACATCGTTCTCTCATCATGGTTATCAAATGTAGTTTGGTCTGTATCCTGCCTACAAGGCCCGTACAGATTGGTAGACAGACGGACGACGCCATACCATACTACACGTACATCCGTCTTTGACGGGCGAATAAAAATGTTAACTCTTTTATAAATTTTAAAAGCTGTAAAATGTACATGTAATACATGTACCTAAAATGTGGCTTGTTGTTCTTGAAACTTATTATTTCTACTAAAAACTATAGGGAAGAGTAGGGAGGGGGAAAAGCGAGGGAAGAAGAGTGGAAGGGCCAGAGTAAAAGGACGAGGGAGAAGGGCAAAAGAAGAGCGGGGTAGACGGGCGAGGGAAGAAAAGTAGGGAGGGGCGGGGTGGACGGGCGAGGGAAGAAGAGTGGGAGGAGGCGGTAGACGGGCGAGGGAAGAAAAGTGGGGAGGGGCGGTAGACGGGTGAGGGAAGAAGGGGTAGACGGGCGAGAGAAATAGAGTGGGGAGGAGGAGGTAGACGGTCGAGAGAAGAAGAGTGGGGAGGGGCGGTAGACGAACGAGGGAAGAAGAGTGGGGAGGGGCGGTAGACGGGCGAGAGAAGAAGGAATGGTAAAGGAAAGGAAAGCAAACGTGGATGTGAGTGGTAAGAGATGACAAAGGTGGAGGAAGTCCATCACCCCTTTCAATGCATCGCACAAGCGGTTCTATGCGAGGGTACGTTGAATTTAGCCAGTGATTCTCGAAGAGAATGCTAAAATACTATATTTACTACATTTTCCTACTAGATTTGACTACGGGTAATCCTGTTTACTTTATTTCGACTACGGGCTCACGGCGGGTGTGACCGGTCAGCAGAGGATGCTTACTCCTCCATGGCACCTGATCCTACCTTCGCTTTTGTCGGAGGTCCGTGTTGCCCTACACTCGATTTTGTATATTTTTTTTGGATTATGATTACGTTTTACACGATGTTACCTTCGCCTATTTGTATTGTTACTAAATAGGGAGACTTTTTATTTCTACACAAACTTAGATGTAGCTATTGAAATTCACTTCTCTGATATTTTTGGATTTTAAGAATATTATGTTCACTATTACTTATATATCGTCAACTCTAGTTGAAATACTCTATGTTTTGGAATATACTAAGCCATCTTGAGCCATTTACCTGTGGGGATTCTTTGCAATGCTTAAGGTTTAAACAGAATTGGTCATGATTTTAAGACTCACAATAAAACCTATCACTTGGCGAAGGAGCAATTGCTATATAGGGGTCCATGTCTGTCTGAGCTCTAACCATTCCAGAAGAGCAGACTTCTTTACTCTATCGGTTCAAACTCGGCTTCTTTGGTAAATTTTTAATTTCAATTAATATAACCTTATGGATATCTCGGTTAGATACTTGAGGAACAGTCCATATTAGACTTATGACTGGAAAGGCTACTGCCTACAATTTAGATTCTTAACCGAGATTTTTAAGAACAGTCCTTGCGCATGCGAGATCAATAGAATTCTTCATTAAAACGAATGTAGGGGTTCCGTGGAGACAGGAATCGCAGTCTAGGATGAAGCTTTGCCGACTTTTAGACAGAGAATCATGTTCCAGAGGCGGTACTTTTAGTAGTTGTGACAAGATACAAAATCATCAAAATCCTCATTTGAACTACAATCAGAAAGGGCACGCCCGAAAATGGTTTAGCTTTCTGTGTAACTAAAAAAATCCAGGGTTGTTCGCCGGAAAGTTATATTAAATCGAAATTTTAAAACAATACAAAATTCAAAAATTTGTACTCAAATTCAAATTTTATGAATAAATTATACTTACCTGACATATGTACCTTAGGATTTCTATCTCGTCGGTATTTAGACTCGCCCGGAATTAAAAATCTGGCGGGAACAACACCCGGTTCACCTTTTCTTACGGCGCTAGAAGACACCATGAAGAAAACTAATTATCTGAGGAGGATGGGTGGGTTGCTACATATGTCAGGTAAGTATAATTTATTCATAAAATTTGAATTTGAGTACAAATTTTTGAATTTCTTTTCATAAATTAAGTACCTACATATGTACCTTAGGATTTCTATTGATTCCTAAGCAATCTTAGGGCATTGCAGATAATCCATATTTCTTCACTATATACGATCCATAGGTACACCTTGAAGCTTCCTTTGTTGGTTTTTTTTGGGGGTTTTTATTACTTTTTTCATATTTAGTTTTTCTTACTATATATATAAAAAAAAAACCAAACAGGTATGTGATATGCGAGTCCTCTACTGTTAAAAACCATTCCCCATTGAACATATACACACCTCCTCGCGACTCGTCGAGAAGGAACTATCCATTTTCTTCAATCTACAAAATGACAAATTTAAGAAATTAAAATGTGGTAGACTTGCTCCAGTCTGCACTGTCTAGCACATTTTTCATACTGGCCCCTTTGAAGAGAGCCCATGAAGGTCCTACTGACCTTGTTGAATGACCTCTGACATTTTTAATATCCAAATTCTTCTGTTTGTATGCCATTTTGATTGCTTTCACAATCCATTTTGAAATAGTTTGAGATGATACCGGTTTATGCGGTTTGTTGATGGAAAGAAAAAGCTTCAAATTTTGATCTTCCTTTCTGAATTCTTCAGTTTTTTTCAGATACCTGTACAACGTTTGTTTAGGATCAAGTAATTTATTTTCAGGAAAAGATGGAACAACAATTTTTGAGTTATCATGTGAAGGTCTGTCTTGTTTAGCCAAACCATGTCTTATAAAAGTTACTAGTATTCCCTTCTCCTGAACATTAACTGAACCCTCTCCGATGCACAAAGATTGCAAATCGCTACACCTTCTAAAGGTAGTAATTGCTACCAAGAAAGCTGTTTTCCATGTGATGCACTTCAAGGAAGCAGTTTTCATGGGTGCAGAAGGAGTTTTTTTAAAAACATGTCCAAAACTAATGGGAAATCCCCTTCAGGTAATAATTTCCGTTCTGGTGGTCTCGAATTAAACACCCCTTTGAGTAGTCTGAAATCTTTTGGCACTACATTGATCACTTTTAGAGAGTTTTACTTTCATGTTTCGGGTTTCCAACATTTCGGTTTGAGTATCACTGAAGAGACATCATTTGTCGAAATGCGCATCTGGTGCATAAAAATTGGTACCGTATGATTTACATGTAGGGATGCTGACCCACAGGAATTTTATCAATGGGCAATAATACTGAAGATAACATAGATCTATAGCCAAAAAATTTGCACAATTTTCTAGAGAAGCTTTATAGGGATCAATTTTTGGTTTATCACACCATCTATCGAATTGTCTAAACTTACAGCGGTAGTCATTTCGTGTTCCTGACCTCCATGATGCGGACAGTAATTTTCTAGTGACCTATGAAAAGCCTTTTGTTTTGAACTGTCCGTCGATAGTTGCCATGCAGTCAGGTTGAACACTTCGAGACTTGGATAATCTATCTTTAGTCTTCCCTGGCCTTGAGTTGATAAATTTTCCTGTTGAGGAAGAACTAGTGGTTTGGCAATTAGAAGTTTCAGTAGTAATGAGTACCAAGACTGCTTCGGCCAGTATTATCTCGCATTGATAAAGCAACATGTGGTGTAACACTTTTGGTATGAGGGACAGTGGAGGGTAAGCATATGCAAACATTTTGTCCCATGAGATTGAAAGAGCTTCCAGAGCAAATGCCAGATTGTCCTGAGTCCACGTGCAGAAAATTGGACACTTGCGATTTTGAGCAGTTGCAAACAGATCTATTGAAGGAGTCCGCCATACTAAGAAAATTCGTTGAACTATTTCCTGGTTCAGAGACCACTCTGTTGATCTGATTTTCACTCTGCTCAATCTGTCTGTTAGGACATTCTGTACACCTGCTAAGTGTGCTGCTTTCAAAATCATATTGTTGTTCAAAGCTAATATCCATAACTTCCAAGTCTGTTGACATAACTTCAAAGATTTCGTGCCCCCTGCTTGTTTATATACTGCACAACTGTCGTATTGTTCGTTCGAACTAGAACATGTTTGTTTTTGAGAAGGGGCAGAGAATGTTTCATTGTAAGGAATATTGCTTCCAACTCCAGATTGTTGATATGCATGTTTTTGAACTCGTTTTACCAAGTACCCTGCACTGTCTTGTTTTCGAGATGCCCTCCCCATCCACTCATGGAGGCATCTGTTGTGATTGCTACTGAAGTTTTGAGTAAATGAATATGAAATTCCAGACTCATTTCTGATGGACGCCATGATTGAAGTAAATAAAATGCATTTGTATGGTTTCATACACAGACGACCGTTGGAACCATTTCTAGACATGAAGCAATTACCAAAATTTTTAGATAATGTCTGGCTGTTATTTGACCTTTCATCAATTCTTTGATCGATAATTTCAAATTCTGGATTCGCTCTGGAGTTGAAAACACGTATCCCTGTTTCAATTAAAAATACCCTCCTATGTACGTAATGGTTTGAGTAGAGATCAAATCTGATTCTTCTGTGTTTATTATAAAACCTAGTCGAACAAGGAGGTCTGTGATCATCTGCCGATTTTGTACAAGAGCTTTTTTGTCTGATCGACTGCTAGCCAATCGTCCAAATAAATTGACATTCTTATGCTTTGTTTTCTCAGATGTGCTGCCACTACAGATACCATTTTTGTAAAAACCCTTGGCGCACTTGTTGGCCCAAAACATAGAACTTTGAACTGGTACACTATCCCCTCCATCTTGTAAATCGAGCGAGATGGCCCAATCTCCTTGTTTGAGAACTTTGGACACTGTATCCATTTTGAAATCTTGCTTCCGGAGATACTGATTTAATGGTTTCAGGTTTATCACCGGTCTCATTTTGCCCTTTTTCTTTTTTACCAGATATAATGTGCTGTAAAAACCGCAATGAATGTTGTCTTTTGGTACAATTTCCACTGCATTTTTTCTAAAAGACTTTTTATTTCTGTTCTTATGAACTCTAAATTTTTGACACTGACAAGTCTTTTATTCCCAGAAAAGGAGGCTTTTGTAAAAATTCGAGTTTGTAGCCCTCCTCGATAACTGACAAAACCCATTTGTCTCGAGTTATTTTTCTCCAGTCTTGTGCAAATGTAGATAGGCGACTCCCACTGGTATTTCCGGAAGTAACACTTACCTTGTCATTTTCTGTTGGCTTTTCCTCATCTGGTAGAGAAATTGCCTTTCTTGTGGAAGTTGTCTGACTTTGTCTGTTTTCCACTGTCTTTCGTGTTGCTTTTTTCTGCACCCTTTCTCTGAAAGTTTCCTGAGTTATTGAACTTTGGGATACGAAAATTAGAGTTCTCACTCTGTTCTATCTTTGTCCAGACACGTTTTTTTTTTGTCTTTGGCCTTTCGTTAGAAGCGACTCTCCGTTTTCTGTCAGACTTGGGAGAAGTCAGGTAACAAATCATCTAGTGTCTTGTTCTTCTCTTTCCTTGATTTCAAGGTTGATTCAAGTTTTGAACCAAAACACCATCCCCCGTTAGGGGTAAATCTGAAATGTCCCTAGAATCCTTTAACTGAAACAGGGAAGTGTCAATCATGCACATCTGTCGTCTCAGAATATGATGAAACGCACCCGTACGACCTAACTGGTGTAGACTTTTTGTAGACATGGCAAAAATGTCTCGTATCTGTTGAATAGCCTTGTCTATGTTTGGGTATGATGTGTCAGTTAACAACTCAATGAGTGTACCCAAACTTTGCTAGATATGATGATGCCTAAGTAAGCCGACTGTTTGCCCCTGTAGACTATCTTTTCTAGCATCTTGTATGGTTGGGAAAATAAATTCTTACCAGACTTTGTAAAAGATGCTTTATTACCGTGTTTTTTTTTAACTAAACATCGGCGAATACGTTCATCCAAAGTTGGGACTTGTAGAAAGGATTCTGTATCCTCCTCCACCGGAAATGAATCCTTGGTCTCCTCTGCAAATGCAGTGATCAAATTTGGATTCACTGAGCGCCAATAGCCCATAAGGACTTCTCTTTGTGAGTTGTCCAGGCAAATGCCTTTCTTTTTCTGCGTTTTTTTTTTTTGGCAATTGTATCATCTCCAAAAATGTCAAATAAACATTTCTTGGTTTTGTCAGATGAAAGTTCATCATCAGACTTTGTGCCTGTGATACCATCATCTGAGTCAGGGTCTAAAAATTCACCTTGACCCGGTTAAAGTGAAATATTGTCGTCCTCTGCGTGTGACAAAATATTTTCTTCGTCAGAACTACGAACAGGACCTGTCTTTGTGACGGTCGTTGGTTTCAGCAGATTATTGTCACCATTTTCGGTACTTTTCTGTTTGAATTCTTGTCTCATAAAATGAAAAATATAGCCAAGCTTACCGTCAAGTTCGGAGAATTTAGAATTCCATTTCTCCTCTAGTTGGTCGTATTTTTGACCGAGAACGTTTCTTTTTTTTTGTAGATACAGATTTCTATGAGCTATAGTCACGAGATTCACGTGGCGTACTGTTACTTTCAAGTAATTCATCGTCGTTAGTCGACATAAAATCACCTTGAGATTCTTCAGTCATTTCGATATTTCTGAAAAAAACAACTTTCCGAGCGAGGAAAGTGCGACTGTCTTCTAACCGCCGAGAAAGAAAACTGACTACCATGGCGGTGAACTGGATGTTCCCGCCAGATTTGTACTTCCGGGTGAGTCTAAATACCGACGAGATAGAAATCCTAAGGTACATATGTCAGGTAAGTACTTAATTTATAAAATGAAATTTATCTGTCCGTCCATAAACGTTTTATATTTTCAACTTCTGAATAATTGTTAGGCCAAATTCAAAATTTTCATAACGCATTCTTGGGTAAGACATTCAAATTTGTTCAAACGAATTGACATAGCTCCTTGAAAGGGGGGAATCAAGAAAATGGAAAAACAGTGTGAGGTTATTCAAAAATCTTCCCCAGAACCGCTGAGCCAAAAACGTTCTACACATGGAAGCTTTCTGAGATAGTGGAGATTCAAATTTTTTAAAATCATGATCGCTGGTGTTAGGGAGCCAAGGCCACAATAGGGGATCAAAGTTTTACGTAAGAATATATGGGAAAATCTTTTAAAATCTTCTTTTCAAGAACCACTGGACCAGAAGAGCGACAGTTTTCTGATAAAGAGTAGATTCAGGTTTGTTCATAACATGGCCCCAGGTAGTAGAGTGAGGCCACAATGGGGGAATCAACGTTTTACATGTGCTGATATAAAGGGAAAACCTTTTTGAACTAGGTAAGAGAGGGTTTTCATACTTGTATATACAATATACATGTATATATTCTTCACAGCAAGACCTTTCATGTGAAGCAATTGTGTATGATCTTGCGACCTTGACCTGGATGTTTGACCTACTTTGAATAAAAAGTTGACTTATTCAATATTTCATGAACTATCTAAGGTAGATTTATCATATTCTGTATACATATGGCAAAACCATTCATTTCATATCTGTGACCTTGCACATAATTTTGACTCTCTTTTAAGAAAACTTATCAAATGTATTTGGAACTAAAATGCTATCATATTTTGTATGTAGATTCTTGCTTGCAATCTTGACTTTGTACATATCAACTTTTTTAAAATTTTGACCAATTCAATATCTTCTGAACTACATTGTACATATATTTAAAGAAGACTTTTCAAATTGTGTGTATATATTTCCCATGGCAAAACCTTTCAACTACGGGTTAAGCTTTCCAAAAATGTCTGATCCTTTTCAAAAAGACACATGCACATCTCCAAAGTGTCCATATTAACTATACAAAGTTTGAGGAATGTCAAGTTAGAGGTTTGAGAGGATTTTATTACACAAAATAGGTACCGTCTACTCAAGACATGCTTACCTAGGCAGGGATTTAGCCAGAATTTTTGGACCATTAGTCACTTTTGCGTACGACGAATGTATACCTTCACTATAAAATAAAAAGACAATATGTTTTAATTTATATCTTTATTCTATATTCTTTATTTCAGCACTACATATGATTATTTCTTAGAGCACTAATCAACAATGTATATTGATTGATTGATTATTTACTGTTTTACGTCCCACTCGAGAATATTTCACTCATATGGAGACGTCACCATTGCCGGTGAAGGGCTGCAAAATTTAGGCCTATGATCGGCACTCAGGGCCTTTGAGCAGGGATGGATCTTTATCGTGCCACACCTGCTGTGACACGGGACCTCGTTTTTTTCGGTCTCATCCGAATGACCGCCCCATTTAGTCGCCTCTTACGACACGCAAGGGGAGGCTGGGGACCTATTCTAACCCGGACCCCCACGGGTCCAACAATGTATAACATGTCAATTAAAAATAACATAAGTTAAATAAAGTTTATGCTCATCACAATCATTTGTAAAGCTACTATTTGTCAAAACTGCATTATTTATCAATAGTGCAATAACCTCCTATCCTTCCCCCTACACCACGACCCTAAGGCCCTCCTAAAATTGAAAGACTTCACTTCAAAAGGGTGCAAGCAGATCTTCACTGAGAGTGTTGACCAGAAAGAAACCATTAAGCCTGTTCCTGAGGGAAGTCTTGATGAGATCGTACTACTGAAAACCTCATCTCCACACGTCCCAACAGATGATAGAGCAGAAACAGGAGGCAGATGGAAAGCAACCTAGAGACAGCAAAGGACTCCTTAGCTAAAAGAGAAGAAATGCAACTGTCAATCTTGACACCCCTGTAACCATCTAAACATGTTTGAAGATAGACCACTCCTCCCTGAACTGAACCTCACTAATAAGAAACCATGTGTACCTTTGTCCTGACCAAACTGGCTGCAAATTAGATAAACTTGTCTCCTACCATAGGACACCAACTCCTCACCAGAAGGAAGTAGCTGAGGATCAAAGATGGACAGTCCCTGGAAAACTTTCTGAGATGGAAATCTACTCTGGAGATTGGAAACTAGCTGGTCCATAAACTTATCCCTAAGACTCTGAAAGTTAGACCTCTGAGCTTAACTATCCTTAATAAGATGAAATGACCACCAATTTCCTCAACTGAAGAAGGGATCTGAGACATGAAGGACTCCAACCTGGGAGCAACAGCGGACTTCATGTCAAGAATAGAAGCAAAAGCAGGTTCAAGAGCCTCCTTAACTACAGAAAAGGTCAAATCTGCTCTCTGAAAAACTCTACTAACTCTACAAACAATACCCATGACATCTGCCACCAAGTGAGAGACAGCTAGGAACTCAAAAGTGGAAATGAACTAACAAGACCACCTGAAATAACGTTACCACCTTCCTCATCAACCAGAAGACAACCAACCAGAATGTTAAAATTCTGAAGAAGAGCACCGACTGAACCCTCAAAGGACAACCACCGAGTACCAAAGACCTCCTGGAATTTTCTTTCTGCCTGTTAAAAAATAACTGCCGTAGCTTTTAACTCTTGTCATGCGTTTGCATGAATAATGGTAGGACTTGTAGATTGCATTCAGTGTACCCTGGTATATTTTAAGTACTGTATTGAGTTTGCTGCTTCATGCGATGCTGCTAGCTAGGGCCAACCTGTGAGCAATGCAATGCGTTTTTATTATGTAAGGGCTTAGCTCTTGAAACCTTGTAGTGACACCTGATCTTACACCTGTCATGACACTTGCTCCATCAGTCGCTACAGAAATACATTTGTCAAATGGTATGTCATACAAAACAAATACATTTTTAGGCTATTTTACACATTCAAAAATAGCATCAGCAGTACCTGCAGAAAGTTCAATCACACTTAAAAATCTAGTAACACTACAATTGTCTTTCAAGTACCTCACATATAACATGAGAGTTTTCTCTCTGTGGAACGGTCTGTGGATTCATCGAGCATAACACTGAAGAAGTCCGATTTCTTTAAATCTGCTATCAGTTCTTCATCAGCTACACCAGACACAGCAAAGTGATTTGCGGCCGTTTTTTTTATTCTTGCATCAATTTGTTTCGTGTTTGTCATCGATGTATCAGATTTATATACATGTATGTCGCTGACAGATGAGAGACGGTGTTCCATCAAACACTGAATGTACCTTTATCACAGAAGAGCTGTTATCTGGGATTTTATCGTATTGTATTTTGGATGTGTGCCAATTCGGTTTTGAAACTTTCATCAGTTTTTTTTTCTTCATAAAAACGAGTCGGAATAATTTGTTTCCATTGGTTACTACCATAAGAGTGTTTTGAGCTATTAAACTCTGTAACATTTCTGTCCAAATCATATATATCTTAGAATAAATGAATGATAGAACTAATTTGCAACAGTTTGACTGATTGCATGGAAACAAATATTATCCGACTCGCAGCTTTCTCTTATGTTTCCTTTCAAAATGAGCTGATATATCTTGAAAACCGAATTTTTCATGATCTTTACTATGATTTAGATAAGACGTTACAAGAGTTAAACTCAAAACACTCAAAAACAATCATTTTTTTCCATCAGTTTATTATCACAGTTAATTCGTCTTTTGAACTGAAAAGATCTTTGTACACGCAACGTGTACCATTAGCCAGTTTGACCATAATGCTTCCAGTCATAGCTGTACTGAGATAGCTATTAGTTCTTGTCGTCTGTTGTCTAGCTGTCTCGCGCTCGATCGTCTGCTGCACATCCGTAGCGTTCACACGCGAACTATCCATCTGTCCATCGACATGAAAAGTGATCTTGAAGAATACATTTACACTGCCAGAACTGTCAAAATATTGGAATTGTTCGTTAAAGTGTGAGCCGGGATAAAACTTTTTAATCAATGGATTAATTAAGTTGAACTAGATTTATTAGTAGTTCACGAATGAGTGAAGTGTGAAATATATGAAAGTTCAAGGGTGTAGATCTGAAAATAACATTGGGTGCAAATACTACAAAATCAGAATGTCATATTGTTTTTGTTTCTTAGATCAGTTTTGAAGGGAACTGAATTACATTGAATTTAGTTTTTTAGGATGGAGAATTGCAAGATGGACTTAAAATGCAATTATCAAAATGTATTCAATGATTTATTTACTATAGAAAGTGTAACTTGTTCAATTAGATATTGTTTTAGATACCCCCAAAAATCTGTTTATCATCTAAAAGAACATGTGGGGAAAAAAACTCAGTCGACACATGAAATGTTTTAAATTCCAAGGGCGATAACTTTTAAATTAATCACCCTGAAGCTTGAACTTGATCAACAAGTCATCAATAGAAAAAATATAGCCAATCCAGTAATTAAGTTGCATATCAACATAATTATTTTGCATGTCGACATTATCTATAAAAAACAAGATGTGTTTGTGAAACAAAACACGAATCCCCCAATATTCCCATTCCAGTGGAGAGCTTGTCATAAGATAGCATGTGAAATATAAAGGTTTATCCCTTACCATTCAAAAGTTACGCCAATGTTAAAGTTTTTAAAATGTAGGTCAAAACTTCAAGTCAGTCAAACATTTTGTACCATTATTAAAAGGACTAGTCTCATAATAACTACACCATGTTAAATATGAATTTGCCCTACTCTTCTGCCATTTCAAAGTCAGGGCTAATGTCTAAAGTTTTTGATAAATGTAGTCTAAGTCCTCAAAACTAAGGTCAGGTGTCATACAATCGTTTGTGTACTCCCTACAGTATAATGTGGCTCTTCTCGTTAATAAAAACATACTTGTGAAATATCAAGCCCCTATACTTATCATTCAAAAGTTATAGCTATGGCTTTAAATTTTTGAAAATGTAGGTCAAACTTTCAACGGTCAGAATTGAGGTTCAAACAATGTTGGTACCTTCACGAAAGGTCTTCGATAATAAAACAAACATTGTGTAATATCATCAAGCCTCTATACTTCCATTCAAAAGTATAGCTAACGTGTAAGTTTTTGAAATAGTTAGGTCAAACTCAAGGTCAAGTCCAGGAGTTCAACAATGTTGGTACCGACGAAAGTATTGTCCATAAGAAACAACTTGTAAATATCAAACCACTATACTTATACTTCAAAAATTATATCAAGGTTAAAGTTTTGAAATAGTAGTCAAACTCAAGTGTCAAGGTCAGAGGTCAATAAATTGTACTCAATGGAAAGTGTCTTGTAATAAGAAAATACTGTGAAATAAACCCTAGTACTTATATGCTAAGGTTAATTTTTTTGAAAAAGTAGGTCAACTTCGAACAATGAGGGTCAAGTAATGTTGTCCCACGGAAGGGTCTTTGTCATAAGAACATACATTGAAATATTCAAACCCTAGTACTTACCATTCAAAAGTTATACCGAGGTTAAAGTTTCAGACAGAAGGACAGAATGAACAGACAGGACAAAAAACAATATGCCCCCCAAATCACGGGGGCATAAAAAATAACTTGTTGGGGGGGGGGGTGTAAGCATAGTTTGATGTCATGAGAATGAGAAGTTGTACCTGAACCTCGTCACTTGACTGCAGTTGAAGAGATCCCTCAGTGGGCTGGTCTGAAATGCAGTATCCAGCTGAAAAGAAGTATATTCACATCATATCGTACATGAAGCCTCTGTAATGAGGGGGTTTATAAGTACCAGGTATCTAGATTGTCAAAAATGGATAGTCTTTACTTGAAACAAATCTAGAAATGTCTCACCTCGAGCACAACAAGTTTTGAAATCAACTGATACTGTGGAGTTGTTTTGTCTTCGAGTTCAGCAGTCCACGTTTTGTTGAGCATTAGAGACCCCGAAAACACCACTGGAACTGAAAAGACAGAACTCTTTCCTAATACTTGTACACCCCTTAATTCGCTGAAACTTTACTTGTAGACTGATTTGTTAAATGCTTTGTTTTCCTAGATGGCATTAGGATGACAGGTGATATTTTAATGGCTGGTAATGGCACAAGTGATACAAAATATATATACTTATATTTGTCAAAGTGAGCAATGTGGATACAGCACTAGATTTCATATGTTGCAGCAGACAATATAGATTTCAGACTATTTGCACCTGTCAATAATGGAGTGGTCTGCACAGTTGTTCTAGGTGTCGTCTGCGTCGTGGTGGAAGACGTTACGTGTGACGTAGTTGATGTGGGTGAGGAATTCTCGGTAGCCATAACCGATATTGACTCAGCAGTATCTCCTCCTGGCGAAGTACTAGTTACAGTCAGCGCGTTATCTTGGGTCGGTGTCTGGGATGCTTTCTCTGTTGTGGTGTTAGATGATGCAGGGACAGTCGTTTGTTTAACATCGTAGTTATCCTGTTTTGGCAATACACTGTCTAGTTGTGATTGGTCTGCAGGAAAATCATTTAGAAATAAAGTCTTGTGGGAATCATTTATCACAGCCAGATCTGCACCTTGAAAATCCTTTGACTTGATTACAGTATACAAATGCTGTATGTATACATGCACAGTGTACTATCACTAAATTTTGGACTTCGGATCCATTGTAATTTGTAGTAACTTTAAAGAATTCTTATAAATCCCGATATGCTCA
>CAJDSM010012665.1:0-12507 GCA_903981925.1 Ostrea lurida | reverse complement strand
CACAGTCCGGGGGGAGCTAATGCTATATCGTGGGTCGGCCGTCGGCGTCCCCATCTTGGTTAAAGTTTTTGGAGCAAGTGTGCATTGATGCTCTATATCTACTATTACTGGTCCAATCTTGCCCAAACTTGTATGGATGATGCTGTCTGGGGTAATGAAGGAATACATAGACTTAATACTGAATCTGCGCATAGGCTTCGGATGCTGGATGAAGATAAGGTTGTTAGTGCTGGTTAAATGTTTTTGGAGCAAGTGTGCATTTATGCTTATATCTTAACTTATTACTGATCCGATCTTCCCCAAACTTGCATGAGTGATGCTTTCGGGGTAATGAGAATATATAGACTTAAATGCTGAATCTGAGCTATAGGCTTCGTATGCTGGAGGAAGATAAGGATGTTATGCTGGTTAAAGTTTTTGGAGCAAGTGTACTATTGTGGTTATATCTAGAATTATGACGGGTCTAATTGTCATAAACTGCATGGAATGTGATCGAGTGATTCTGAAGGACTACACACACTTGGTTTGCTGATTCTCAGCGTAGGTTTCGGATGCTGTAAGAAGATGGTGCTATTAGAGATGGTTAAAGTTTTTGGACAAGTTTGCTATAATGGTCATATCGAAATAATTACTTGTCCAATCTTCACCAAACTCTAATGGATGGTCTGTCGGGTGATACTGACTTAGATGATGCTGAATCTGATGCTTAGGTTTCGGATGCTGGAGATGTGATTTTCTTAAATAGCCATATTTGAAGTATCACTTGTTTCAGTTTATCATATCTAAATTATTACTTGTCCAATCTTTCACCAAATTATCATGGATGGTCTGTTGGGTGATACCGACTAGAAAATGCTGAATCTGAGCTGTAGGTTTCGATGCTGGAGATGTGATGTTATTTAAATAGGCCGATATTTGAGTATTGCTTGTTCAGTTTGAATCTTATCTAAAAAAAAATTACTTGTCCAATCTTAACCAAAACTCTCATGTGAGTTTATCGGATGATACCGACTTAGAAGATGCTGAATCTGCAGTTGTGTTTCGGATGCTGAAGATGTGAGTTGTTTAAATAGCGTATTTGAGTATTGTTTGTTAGTTTAATCTTATCTAAAATATTATTATGTCCAATCTTCACCAAAGTTCTCATGGATGGTTTATCAGGTGATACCGACTAAGAAGATGCTGAATCTGAGCTGTAGGTTTCGGATGCTGGAGATGTTGTTTAAATAGGTATATGTTCAGTTTAAACCATATCTAAATAATGACTTGTCAATCATTTCACCAACTCTCATGGATAGTCGTCGGGTGATATGACTTAGATGAGCTTGAATGCTGGAGGCTGTAGGTTTCGTGATCTGGAGATGTGATGTTGTTTAGATAGCATATATGTGAGTATTTGTTTGTTTCAGTTTATCTTATCTAAAATATTATTTGTCCAATTCTTCACCAAACTCTCATGGATGGTTTATCGCTGATTACTGACTTAGAAGTTGCTGAATCTGAAGCTGTAGGTTTTCGGCATGCTGGTGAGTTTGTTTAAATAGGTATACGCTTTCAGTCCTGAACCATATCTAAATAATGACTTGTAAATTTCACCAACAAACTTCTCATGGATAGTCTGTCTGGGTGAACCCAGACTTAATGATGCCTGAATCTGAGCTGTAGGTTTCGGATGCCTGGAGATTGTGATGTGTTGTTTAAATAGGCATATTTGAGTTATTGCTTAATTCTTTTATCTTTCTAATAGAGACGTTTATCCATCTTCACCAAGATCGTGCGTGCTGGATGGATGGTTTATTGGGTGATTACCACTAAGAAATGCCGCTAGATCTGAGATGTAGATTTCGGCATGCTTGGAAATGTGAATGTTGTTTAAATAGGCATATTATGAGTTATTGGTTGTTCAATTTTCATCAAACTTCCGATTAAGAATGCGTCTTTGTGATCTAAATGTATTTGAGTTAGTTTAGATGCGGTATGATATAATATTATACGATATGTATGATATTATATTGTTATTAAATACTCCCAAAATCCTAAGAATTTGATGGCATTTGAAACTACAGGCGTTGAATGTTGATAAAACTCAAAGTATCATTATAAATAGAACTCGGGCAGGTAAGCAATACTGACAAATTCGCGTGGAAACTAAAATACAATGAAAATTTCGGCGTGTGTGCGTGTAAGAAGTAGAACGACATACCAGTGGGGCGGGTGAGACCTAAAAATAGGAAGTAGGGAACTAAGGCGCTGAACGACGTTTAAAACAATATGGCGGGTGACGAACAACGAATGTAGGGATTTGCGACGATAAATATGATGAATTAGGGAGGATTAATGTAATAGATTTATGCAAAAAACACTATGAGAGCAACGGAAAACCGCCATTAGAACGGTCAAAAACTTCTTTGAAAGAAAAACCTCTGGAATGAAGCCTTTCAGGAGCTTAACCGTGGCGCGACGAATTTATTCCGAGCCAAGACAAATATTAATAACCGGAGAGCCTGTTAAAAAAAAATTCTTTGATATTTCTGAGACATGGACTAACCAGATTCCTGACGCAGGCACGGATATCATCGCAAATTCTGGTTTGGTTAAATAAAATTTTGTTGATATTTTTCCTACTGAACGCTCGAATCTTTTGTATTAAATGCATTAATTATGAAATTTTGGAATAATTTAATAAAACAATTATTAGTACCCCCTACCGACGAAGTCGATCGGGGACTTTAGGGTCTGCACTCTGTCCCGTCTTCGTCGCAGTCCGGTAAATGCGTTTTCCGCACATTTTTTTCTCACTGCTTGGAGATATCATTTCATATTTGGTACATTGCTATATGCCATAACCAAGTACAGTCAAGTTCGAGTTTGGTCCTTGATCGATTCAATATTTCACTGAGTTATGGCCTCTTGGACTTAGAAAAATTTCATAAATTATCAAGTTTCGCCACTTTTTTTTTCTCACTGCTTGCAAGATATTCATTTGATATTTGGGTACATTGGCTTTTGCCATACCAAGTTACAGATTCAAGTTTCGAGTTTGGTTTTGATCACCCAAATTTACTGAGTTATGCGCCCTTTGGACTGTAGAAAATTTCATAAATTATAGTTTTCCGCATCTTTTTTTCTCACTGCTTGCAGATATTCATTTGATATTTGGTACATTTGGCTTTGCCATACGAATTACATATCAAGTTCAGTTTGGTTTTCGATCGATTCATTTTTTCCCTGAGTTAATGGGTCCTTGTCTATCGCTTGGCTTTACCATAAATATGATCGATGATAGCCTATATATATGAAATTCAGAATCATTGTTGCGTGGTCCAATAATTTTATAACCGGTAGGGGACTTATTGCCTATGCAAATACTCTCAGAATGCTTGTTAATATCTGAAAATGCCGGTTGACCTCGTTGATTTATCACCCGGGGAATGTGATATTCACCTCGGCCGTGGCTCGGTGAAATATCACATTCCCCGGGTTGATAAAATCTAAGAGGTCAACCTCAATCAGATCAAATAATTGTATAATTTGTATGACATTATGACGATTACGATATTATATACGATACTGGTATGATATTTTATGATATTAAAGATTATGGTATGATAACAATATTATATCAATATGGTATGATGCGATATTAACTATACGATATGTATGATAATGATTTTGTATGTACATAGTATTAATATGATATGGTTATTATACGATAATGGTTTGAATATGATACAATTTATATGAATATGGTATGATACGATTATTATAGATATGGTATGATACATACTGGTATGATAGAATATGGTATGATATTATATTATATATTATGGTATGAAAGTACATTTTATATGATATGGTATGAATATAGATATGGTATATATACGTATGGTTTGATATGTTACGCATATTATACATATGGTATATATATTATGGATAAAATATTGGTATGATCGATATGGTATGGTAATGATAAGATATTATCAGATATGGTATGATACGATATTAATGATATGTTATGACACGATATTAATACGATTGGTAATGATTGATGTTATATGATATTGTATGACATATTATATTGAATATTATCATGGATATATATATGATATGGGTATGATAATTTTATGATATTTTATGATATGATATTATTCGATATGGTATAACATATGAATATTATAAGATATGGTTAATCAATATAATAAATATGGTAATGTATGCTATATCTATACGAATATGTGATCGATATTGATTTGGTATGATAAACTGATTAAGGTATGAATGACGTTATTATATGATATGGTGTTATAAGTGATATGGTGTGATACGAATATATATGAATATGGGTATAATACATATGGTAATGATATGATAATGGTATGATACAGATTACATGAGGTATGATGCGATATGGTATTATACAATATGACATGGTATGATACAATATTATATATATGTTATTAACGATGATGGTGGATACGATATTTATATGATATTGATACAATATGGTATGCTAACGATATGGTATGATACAATTTACAATAATGAGTATGAATACGATATGGTATAGTACAATATATATTCTATGATAAGATATTATATGATATGGTAGGATATTAATACCATATTGGTATGAATGCATATATTAATGAAGTCAAATGGTAATGGATATGTTATGGTATGATACGCTATGGTATGAATACTATTATACGATATGGTATGATACAATATTATATGATATTAAACGATATGGTATCCGAGATGTTGATCATCATATCATTTAGTACGAGTATGGTATGATACAGTATGTATGATACGATTATATTATGATCAATATGGGTATGCATACAATAATTGCTTGATAGGGCTTGATACATATTCATCACGATTGGTATAATACGTATGGTTAGATATGTTTGATACGAATATATTATATAGATATTATATTACATAATATCATATCATATAATAAATGATATCATATAATATGATTTTAATTAATTATCATATCATATAAATTTCCTTTAATTATAATAGACAAATCATAAATATAATGTATTATAATATATAATTAGATTTATATTATGTACATTATGATAATTTTTTTAGGTATTGTGTAATATGATAAAGTGTAATGGAGGAATAATCCTGGTGGGTTAAAAATAAGCATAAATATTAATACATGAGTGTCATATAAAGGTGTTTTGCCCGTCGAGGTGAGCTTTGTAATCTTTGATTACCTATTGTTTCATATCCAAATGATAACATATGATCCTAATCTTTTGATTTAAGGAGGAAAAAATTATATAATGGACCTATTTTGAAGTAATTTTCATAATTGCAAATAAATCTGTGAAGTTTGTGTTTAAATCCAATCAATTTTTTTTTTGTGTCAATAATCAACTTTTTAATTCTATCCACAGCCCCGCCCCCCCCCAAAAAAAAAATAAGCAGTGCTTTTTAAAACAACTTTTGTGTTAATGCTTTAAGTGGTTATCACAACGTTGCTTATTAATTATGGTGCAATTTGTTTAGATTTGTGCAATATTACGCAGACATACTGTACTACTTGATAAGCGCACTGAGTACAAGAATCCAAGTAAACATGTAATCCATCAGCAAGATTAATGTTCTATACCTTGTTTTAAGAATGTCGTCAATTTTAATATGTAAGTTAGTGGTATTAGTATAAATGGTTATCTCATAATAGGGCTTAAAAATAATCTTGTGATACGCCTATATCAGCTAAATTTCAGTTATTTTACCCGACTTCGTCTCGGTGAGCTAAAAATACAATATTAAGACAATTAATAATTTGTTGTGTGAGTTTTTGTGCAAAAATCACCCATTTCTGGAAAATACCCAAATTTGATGATATTTCACCTGTTTCCATAGTAACCATGCCCAGCATTTAAAGGGATGGTGTAACTCATTTTGTCAAAAAATGTTAAATGAATCAAAACGAGCCCAAATGACTCATACAGGTGATTTTCTGTTAAAAATAGAAATTTTTATGCATTTATCAGTATTTCATTTCCAATTCTAAAACGTTTTATGTCCCATTAATTTTGGCTTCCTGGACAAAATTCAATTTAACCTATATACATGTATATGGCTATTCCTATTTAACTTTTGAGGAACATACAGTCATTTCTAAGTTGCAAATGGCAATCATATATCTTTTTTATTATATTCAAAATGAATACTAGATGGGAGAAACAAATTTCACCAAAATGAGTGATACTATCCCTTTAACTTTTGAGCACATTTATGAAAACATGTTATATAGATGTCTCATTCGTGCCAATTTCATGAAAATCGATGATTATGCGTACCATTTTTTTTAGGTGGATACAGAGAATGGCACTTAAATATTTCATGAATATGTACATGTAAAAATTCAAACCATCTATCTGAGTCGTTTACGCATGGTTTATTACATATTCAGCTATTATATATAATCTTCTAGAGTGCTCAACGTGATCTTAAGGACCTATATTGAATTGATGACTAGATGGATTTTAATCACACACTATCAATTGTTTCTCTACAGCCTGTTTGGTAAGAGGGATGTATCCCCTTCACTCGTCAGGAGAATAATGACATCTAATACACAACGAAAAATGCTGCACGACTTAATATGTTACATAGAAAATAATTCTAGTAACTCGTACAATAGTTCAATGGTTCTAAGTAACTCGTACATTGGTTGTTGAGCATGGTTACACACAGGACTGAGTAAATAGAAATTTACGGGAATGACATCAAGTGCTGATCAGATCTGAACGCTTATTCAATGAAGATTTTTCGGGATGGCAAATTATAAAGTATTTCTCTGAAATACATAAGTTGCACTTTTTGGAAATGTTTGAGCACGATGATGTTTTCCCCAAATTCCCCACATGATTTTGTAGTCAATATTTTTACCTTTTAATGTCCATATGAATTTGCTGAGCTCGGTAGTGTTCTTTTTTGTGGGATTATGGAATGAATGGGTGTGGTTGGCATGTCTAGATTTGAACTCCCACATAGCTTTGTTCTTGTCCATCATTGGCTATAACTTTTGCCAAATAAACAATTCCGTGAGCGCGACATTCGCCGTAAAGCGGGCATTGGTCTTTATTCCGGCAATTGCACTTTTTTCAACGGTCCGGGGCACTTGTTTGATAGAAGCACCATATTGGAAGATCATGGTCTCCGTATAACCACAGATGCCAACAAAAAAGTGGTCAACCGTTTGGACGTAACGTTGAACCTATCCACTAGTAAACATTCACCGTATTTAAAACCCAGCAATATTCCACGTTACGTACACGCCAGTAGCCCGTCTTCCATAATTAAAGCTATACCATCAGGCATTAACCACCGATTGTCATCAATTTCATCGGACAAAGAATTCATCAAAGCTGCTGGCATATACCAAAAAGCGGTCGATGAAAGCGGCTAAATACAAGCTAGCATACAACAAATCGGCAAAAACTAGGACAAACAGCAGACGAAATCGTTCGCACAACATCACATGATTCAACCCTCCATATGATAGTAACGTAAAAACAAACTTGGGCAAACAGTTCCTCAAGATCATAGATGAGTGTTTCCCGATGGGAAACGTTCTACGCCCAGTTATCAACAGAAACACCATTAAAGTATCTTACAGTTGTATGCCATCTATGCAAAACGCGATTGACTCGCACAACGCTTCTATCAAACAAGTGCCCCGGACCGTTGAATAAACGTACAATTGCCGGAATAAAGACCAATGCCCGCTTAACGGCGAATGTCGCGCTCACGGAATTGTTTATTTGGCAAAGGTTATAGCCAATGATGGACAAGAACAAAGCTATGTGGGACTAGCAGACACCGAGTTCAAATCTAGACATGCCAACCACACCCATTCATTCCGTAATCCCACAAAAAAGAACGCCACCGAGCTCAGCAAGTTCATATGAACATTAAAAGATAGAAATATTGACTACAAAATCATGTGGGAATTTTGGGGGAAAAACATCATCGTACTCGAACATTTCCAAAAAGTGCAATTTATGTATTTCAGAGAAATACTTTATAGTTTGCCATCCCGAAAAATCTTCATTGGAATAAGCGTTCAGAACTTATTCAGCCACATGCCGTCATCCCGTAATTTTTTATTTACCCAGTCCTGTGTGTAACCATGGTCAACAACCAATGTACGAGTTACTTAGAGCCATTGAACTATTGTACGAGTTACTAAAATTATTTTCCGTGTAAAATATTAAGTCGTGCAGGTGTTTTTTCGTTGTGTATTAGATGTCATTATTCTCCTGACGAGTGAGGGGGATACATCCCTCTTACGAAACAGGCTGTAGAGAAACAAATGAATTGTGATGAAACCCATCTAGTCATCAATTTTATATATATATATTGAACTTCAGTACCTTGAAAACAGATAGCTCGGATGCCATGGCTATGTCGAAGTGATTAGGAAGTCGCAACCTCTACATCTTTAAGTATTTTATCTCCGATATCTCGAATCCATTGATATCTCGAGGCCTTTCTCAATCCCAATGAGTTCGAGATAACGGGGTCCGACTATATTTTCTTTCCGATTATTCTTACTGGTTCAAAATAGTGAACCCACGTTTCGTCCCCAGTAACAATATTTGCAAAATGTCTTTGATTGAAGTTGGGACACAATTTGATGAGCGGTTTGTAGTGACCAATTTTTTGGTCATATATCAATGTATGCGATATCCATCTAACAGAAAACTTTCAAAGTACGCTTCAAAATGAAATGCACCCGAGATATGCCATCTGTTTTGGCAATATCACGTATCGTGTATCTGCCACCACTTTCAATTATTTCCCTGACTTTTGAGACATTTGTCTTGCCTGTTACAGTCACAGGTCCGCCAGATTTTGCTGCATCTTTGACGGATTTTATGCCAGTCAGAAATTTCTTTCTCTACTTAAGAACTGTCTATAAGTTACCTTATTAGACCCATAAACTCCCCCAATTCAGTAAAAATCTGCATAATCGAATGACCGAGTTTAGTGCGAACTTATATAAGCTCCAATTCGTTTCCCAACAATTTTTACAACAACTGTCAACGACTGGCTCTATTGAAATGACTATAAGTTTAAAACTATGTGGAGCTAAAGACTCGCGTTTAGGTATTGATTAGAGCTATTCATGATGCCATCAAACTCCAACAAGACCTGGAATCAATTGCAGCAGTGGGAGGGTGACTGGTTGAGGAGTTCCATCCCAAGAAAGTGCCAATTCTGCATGTCACCAACAAGAGAAGTGTATTGAATATACATACATGATCATGGACACCCTTGACGTGGTTGACTCAGCAAAGTACCTTGGAATTAACATACACAAAACCTGAAATGGAACCACCACATCAACCATGTTACCAAGAAGCAAATTCAACATCAGCCTTTCGCGGCGTAAATCCCCAGTGCCCGCAAGACACCAAGCCCCTCTGCTACAAGACACTGATCAGACCACTGACTGAGTATGCCAGCGTCATCTGGGACCCATATACGACAGAGAACATCACCAAGCTTGAGATGGTCCAGCGGAGAGCTGCCCGAATGGTATTCTCGGATTACCGGACAACTAGCAGTGTCTCCGCCACGATTAACCGACTCAACTGGCCCACATTACAGGAGGCCAGAGCCCAGGCCAAAGCTACCATGATGTACAGGATTGTGTACCAGTCAGTGGGCGATCCAGGATTTGTCGAAAGGGGGGGGGGTCCTTGGAAAAAGGGGGCCTGCTATACGTCGTGGTCTAGAATGAAGCCCTAGTGGGGGCACCGGGGCGAAGCCCCCGGAAGCTTTTGGTTTAAGGGCTTTTAAAGTTCATTTTTTAGGGGTTTATTAGCTATAATTCTATACATAATGATAATTTTGGTCACCAAAAGGGGGGCCCGGGCCCCTGGGCCCCCCTCTAAATCCGCCACTGCAGAATGATTGACATACCATCACTATCCTGGCACCAACCATCTCTCCAGGGGAACAACATTACCTTCCTTGTGCCGTTTTGCCAGGACTTTAACATATCAAAAGTCCTTCTTCCCAGATGGATCAGGATCTGGAACTCACTGCCATCTGTAAGCTGTCAGTAAAACATCCATGATAGAATTCAAGTCCCAGATCCAGACCTACACTATTCGACCATAAAGACCTGGATTTTAACCTTTTAATTGCACTGTAATATTTTGTTTTTCTTCACCAACTCTGTAGGACGTCCTTGCACCACTTATGCGCTGGTACGAAATACACTTTTTAGTGTCATGTACCGTAACGGAAGAAGAAGATGTAACGGACACGTCAGACTTACGCTATTTGAAAAAAAAAAAATAATGAAACGTAAGGACTTACAGTAGGCTCTGAGCCAAACAACACTAAATTAATGCTTTTCGAGAGATGAACTATAAAAAAAAAAAAAAATAATTCGCGTCCACCACCAAATACCGGTAGTTTTCGTTTGAGTAGATTAAATTCTAGCCCTCTACTTTTTTTTTAAGGAGTTCCATACTTTTTTAAAAAGTTCTGTTTACCCTATATTTTCTTCTCTTTAATAGCTAAAACAACTTATATACTAACCAAAAGACCATGTTAGACATACCTACCGTGCATTTTAACATACATTCGATATGGAGTACACACCCCCTTTTTTCAAAAATCTATAAATTTAGCCCACATAAGTATGATCTCATATTTTATTATGCAGATCACCAAAACACATCATACTTGATTATAATGATAATAAAGCAATGTATCTTTGTTTTTTAAATAAAAATGCAGATATTTAACCGAGAATGTTATTTTTTTCTGAAAAATGTACTTTTGACTTGGGAAGAAAAAACTGAAAATGTTGCGATAATCGGAATCTAAAAAAAAACTGAGCTGTTTAGATACCATTTTTTAAAAAGAATTATTTAGAGTTGTTCTTAGGGTCACACAATTTTGTTTTTATCATAATTGCCCATGTAGATTTTTCAAAATAACAATTTTAACAAGTAACCCCCTTAATGACAATTTCAACTTTACAAAAAAATTGTTAGAAAAGCTTTAAAATAGGAAGATCTCCCAAGAAGATATATTATTACAATATGCTAGATAAAATACAAGGTAACATGATTGAAAATGTTATTATCTGGTCTTGATTGTGCAAATAAAAAATACAGAAATACTGCAAGAATGGGGGGGGGGGGGGGTAAGTATGATGCCTAACATTTTTCCTGACAGTTTTCAAAGGTCACTTGACACTATATACAGAACATTTAAGTCAAAATATATTAATTATATAAGGCGATGCAATGCGAGTAGAAATCAATTTACATATAAATACAGATTCTGAAATACTGCAAGAAGGGGGGGGGGGGGGGGGGTAAGTGTGATGTCTAACTTTTTTTTTCAAGACAATTTTCAAAGCCACTGATACATGTACAAATATTCATAGTACAGATCTTAAACTCTAAATATATACTAATTATAAAGGCAATGGTAATGTAGTAAAAATCATTTACATTAAAATGTTCAACACAGAGGCTGATTTTGTGCGGTTTTTGTTAAAACCACCACTTCACTGGTATCGGTGACGTCTCATTACATATGAGACTTATGAGTGAAATATTCTTCAGAGTGATTTTAAACAATACACAATCAATCACAACTTTATTTTCTGTGAAATCTTGATTACATGCGATGGCAAAAATTTCACCGGAAATAGTAGGTCGCACTCTAAAATTAAAACCGGAGGCGAAAAACTACCGATTAACCTTAACAATCGGAGAGGGCTACATTATTGCAGCTAATTAAAGTCATGAATCCTAAAAGGAATACAAATTAATTGAAGTAGAAAAATTCTTGAAATTCTGTAATTTCAGATAATTGTATGTGTGACATTTTTCTAGTACAGTGATGAGTCAAGTTCACCGATTTGTATTTGGTTTGGGCAGAGAAAAATGTTAGTCTCTAGTTTTGGGGTTTTGTCGTTGATCGACTGACTTTGTTTATGCCTGTAACGGATTGTAAGGTATTCTTTGTATTGCTATATAATATTGATTTTAATGTTGTCTTCTGTTTCGTTATTTCCTTCCTCTCTGTTGGAAAAGGGGGGGGGGGCGCTTTGCCGATTTTTCCGGAATTTGTTTTTCCATTTTGAGGCACCTTCACACATTTAGCGTGCATATTGTACATCCTCTTATTTTAGACGAAGAGATGACAAACGTTGATGTTTTTGTTGGAAATTACACGTTGATTGACTTTGAGCTGTATGACTTATGGTTAAATGGGTACTCCGGTGAGGATAGATTTTTTTCACTTTGTTTAAAATTAGCTTTATCATCAGGAGATACGTTTTGCCCGATTATTTTAATTTGACAGGGGCGGAGTAATCTGTAAATGTGATATTTTCCAAACAATATTTTTTTTTTTATTTGCGGAGTTGTCAATGTTGTATTAGGGGCAATCCGGGTAATTCCGGATAGTTTTCATTTCCGCAAATCAGCACCG
>CAJDSM010012662.1:0-10011 GCA_903981925.1 Ostrea lurida | reverse complement strand
ATTTCAATACACATATTTTCTTGATTCTTGAAGAATGTGGTCTTTAAACACGGGATCCGACTGTACTATAAAAACCCGTTAACTATAAACTGAAATAAATCGTGTGTCATAGTTGCAAATGATAAACATTCGATTTCAGTAGAAATTATGCCAGAATACACAGTAATCTAATATAAAGTACGCTATCACTATGGAACAGTAGGCCACTGATGATTATACTGTTACTATCGATGATTATTCTGTAAACTTTTTAAATCGTAGATCAGACTGAATGGAACGTCACACTGAGGAGTAATTCATTGCATATTATCTAGAATCTTCAAACCGTCGCTTATCTCCAATTTTTTTTTTTTGCGCAAAACTATTGCGCGAATTCATACAAATCTTTTTTATCGAGTATTCTTTTTTGTTTTAGACCAGCGATGTGTAAATCAGACAAATTTGTAAGATACATTAATATAAATAATATATACGGTATTCATTGCAACAGAAATGATTGAAAACATTTCGTAGATAGCTGTAATAAAGATTTAAGCAAACTTACGTATTTTAGACACTGTATTTCTTCTTGTTGTGTATCTTCTCTCATAGTCTCTCTCCTCTCTCTCCTCCACCATGACGTGTCGTATCGCGTCTATCCCCAGTCCCCTGATAAATAACTCCTCCATCCTCTCCGGTAGGTACACACATCGCTCTTTTTTACCTGGTTTATACCACCAGGTACGGGCATACTCCAACAACGAGTCCGCAGACGACAGATTGAGGTAGTTTTTATAGTCCTCGTCAGTCTTCAGACAATTCAGAACAAAGTGACCCATCACCTGATGGCGGACATCGTCCGATACAAACTGCACAGTCCCGCTACTAACATCGCCATTCACTGTTAACAGGTTGTCGTTGTCAATTAGATCTTTAATCAATTCCACAGCTTCAGTTTTGCACATATCGTGGTTTGATTCCCTCAAGGAGAACATGTTCCGTGAATTCTCTCCGCCATCGCGGGTTTCTCCTCCCAAGGCAATCTCTCACCACACGATGGTATACAGTCTCACTCTACGAACTCAAAATGGAAATCAGTCGCTGATACACCACCTTACTTGGTGGTCAACTCCAACTCTGGTAAATGCCCGTAATAATACATGTACAAGTACATTAGTATTGTTGATGAGATGATATACAGAGATTAGTACATACATGTGTATTCACTCACAACATTCTGCCTTATTTCTTACATCTAGGTGTGTCTAACTGTTAACTGTCAGTCCTCGATTAGTGCAATAGCAACGCTCCTCGGGTTGGGATGGGGATTGTGGGTCGAAGAAAGTGACCCGAAAATTACCTAAAACTACATCTTGCATCGAGAGAAAGTCGAAATGAATAAATCGTGTGCAAACTGCAATCAGAAATTGATCGGAAAATAAAATAAAGCGTATATAAATCGAATGTATGATCCTGAAAAGCGAAAAGGTAGGATCAGGTTACTATGAAGGAGTAATGCTATCCTCTGCTGACCGCTCTAACACTGATATGCAACATATTTACATTTTTCCAAAATAACACTAATATATATGAGCATCGACAGGTTTGTATGACAAATCCTTCCGTCACCCCTCTCGCTCTCTCGACTCTCGCTAATTTGTATGTAATATAAGCATTACACACTGAATAATTAGGGGAATGGAAGCATTTGCAACTTGAATAGAGTTTCAATACCTCAGATTGCCCATTTAGAAGATTCAATGCTTAACAAGGTACGTTTCCTAGTGGTCCACAATAAATTTGTTACGTCATCTGTATGACTTCCTAAGTAAGACCCAGAAGCACTTACAATTCTTTTGTTATGTAATACAAGGCCTCGAGTCAAATTGATACAGTATGTTGAATATGCTACGTAAACCGTTCAATTTAAAAACATTTTTTTTAATTAGAAGTTCATTCTAAACACAATTAAACAGTATCTAATGTTTCTCAGCATCTCATATGGTTTTTAAACATGATACACATCGCCTCTTTTCTACGAAGCAATTTTTTAGTTAACCATAAGAGCATAACGGCTCGAGCCTTTGGTTTAACTGGACAGCTACTTATGTTATGACTAAGCTGTGGATGACTTTTAACTTCGCCAATCGTCAACTTTCCTTTCTACTGTAGTAATATACTACTATCTACCTGCTTATAGAGGTATTTAAGTATCTCCCCAGTTGATTTCGATATTGCAGAGTCATGCTATATAGTGCGTATGAGGATTGTTTAAAAAGCGAGACCAACTGCTACAAATATAAGTTGAAGTTGCAGGGTATAACGAATCTCGTTGTAAAGTAATGCATTTCCGCTATAATTCTACGGTCGCTGATAATATGACATTGTTGCAAATTAAAAAGTATTCACTAAAGTCATTGTTGTTGACTGTATTGTTTTCATTGCCCGTTGGCTTTTGGACATGTTTCATTTTTCTCCATTACGTTAGAGGTTTGACTATCGGGTAATCCCGTGTTACGTTATTTTGATGTGACCTAACCGGGCTCACGGCGCGTGTGACCGGGGTCAGCAGGAGGTTTGCTTGCGCTCTTCCATGGCACTCTGATCGCGCTGCTTTCTGCTTGTTGTCGGAGTGTCCGTGTTGGCTGATCATTCGGATTTGTATACAGTTTTTTTTGCTCATCGATTAGTTTAACACAATGCTACCTCGCGCTATTTTATATGGCAAAAAAATTGTGTGAGCGCACGGTTATCGTTACTTGTGTAACCGTGTATCGGTCGACCCATCCAACGGTGCTGACCACGCTCGGCTGTTGTGTTGCTTTAACTTGTGTGATCAATGACAGGGATTATACCACATCGCTTTTAGGGAGAAAAGGCTGAGCGTCACAGCGAGGTCAAAAATATAAGATAGCCCTAATTACTAGTCTTGATTCTACACGTTTGTAACTCATCAACTTGACTTTAAGCAGTTTATGCTGTGACCATTGCTAGAAATAAACTTGATTTAAAAGCATTTTTGAAAACTATAAAATTGGGCAATCTAAAGATATGAGCATTGTTTTTTGTTGAACACGCCCATTATCTCTTAAAGTATTGGGTATATGTTATTGATCCACTTATGGAGCGGGTTGGAGAAGTAGAGCAAAAATATAGCGTTGAAGTTGAATTGTGAGCTAATTATTTGGGATAGAAGAAAGAGGGAAAAGTTTTGTCAGTATTTTCGGAGCACAAAATAACAAGTAAGCACTGCACCTTTCTCAAACTATTTCCCAAGGATTGTGTATGCTGATGAAATCTAACAGCGTCTCGCTATGAAATTCTTATGCTGCCCACGCCATAGATGTCTAGGTTCCTCAAGCGACTAACTCTTGTATAAAATTTTGAAATTCCTTATTCAGTGATGGCTCCTCATGAAAGCAGTCTGTCATAACCTGGTGTAAATTAGAAGACAATACACATTCCATTATTTAAACATAGTATTGAATATTTATACAATCCACTTTGAAGACCGATCACTTTGTTCACAAATTAAAATATGCAATGTTTTTTAAATATGTGTATCAAAGCGTAATCATACACTTAAAAGTTAACTATGTAGATAGACATACATTCATTTGATTATACAAGCACCATAGTCCGTTTAACACTGCGTAGTATTTAAATCGTGAAAGGATTATCAAATATACTGTACCTTACAATAGTGTATCCGATAAGGCCTATGTTGGACAATATGAGTTATCCACACTATACGATCCATGCAATGTCACGTGCCATTGTTGTATCAGACGTCTATCACGCTAACATAAAACACAGAACGGTCACTACTAATACACTGAAAACACGTCATACGCCTCTAACACACAAAGACAGTCACTCACATCTATGTTAACAAACTTCTGTGCTATCCACACGCCTATTGCAGCATAGAGGTCTCTATCGACACTTATGCTACAAACACACGTCATGCACGGTAACAACACTCGTGCATTACGCTACTCGAACACAAGCTACGTCATCACGCTAATACACCACGATCACGTCATCACACTAGATACCATTAAAACACGTCATCACGGCTAACACACACACGTTATTTAGCTAACACACAACACGTTTCATCACACTAATCAGATGAACAAAACATCGTCATCACGCTCAACACGATCAAACGCATCCACTAATTACATAACACGTCATCATCGCTAATATAACATTAGCGTATCGTGTACTGTCTAAACCATCAGACACGTTCATTCACAACGTTTAATACTAAAGATCACGTCATCACGCTAACACACAAGCACGTCATCAAGCTAAATGACAATGAGTAACACGTCATCACGGTTAACCACTTACGTCATCACACCTATGTGTTTGACACAACACGTGCATCCGATCGATGAAGACACTCTAGGCATGACGTCGCACTGGCGAACAAAATATTATCACGGTTACAAATTAGGATCTCAGTCTGTTATTTACAACATTTTCACAATTTTACGCTTAGGGATCGGATACATAAAACCATTTTAGTCGCTAACTGTTCATAGCCTAACTTAAGTATCAGGCTGATTTTTCGCTATTCGCAACGTTCAAATTCAATACCAAACGGTTCGATATACTTAATTTTACACATAATATATCACCTTCGGGATCAGGTATCAAGATCTAAAAATAGTGAAAGGCAAGTTAACACAATATCGAAACAAATGTCTCGGCACAGCACTATATACCTAAGACACCTTAGAGACCAACAACTCGGAGCTGTATCAATAAAGCTTGAGTAACGACTTAGATTGCATGTCCTAATTTAAATTCGCCACTGCAATGTAGATGAAGGTAAACAGGATTAATAGTAAGAACATGTTTATCCATCCAAGGGGAGATACCAGTTTGTACATCGTTAGAGAGCACAAGCTGTATCACACTCTACTTCTAAAACCACATCGTACTATCGATCATAACAGCTAATACAAAAACACGTCATCACCGATACTAAATACACATTACTCAATATTTTGAACGTTTCTTAAACCAAATTACACCAAGCATGTCTCAATATTCAAGGGCGGACGTGGCGGGTTACATTAACAATTTTGAAGGAGGTCATACATAATTACATTGCAAACCAAGGGCCAACAGACATTGTTATTTCTATGATGATGTTCCTCGAGACACTGCCTGAAAACGATGTGAGAATGTAAAAACGCAATTGCTCCAATTCGATTGTCTCGCAAGAGATAGTGTGTTCAAATCAATCACGACTCTCACTAAACATGCCCATTTTGAAGGCTTGGGAGACATTCGATGTCCTCATAGGTAAAGACCTTTCTAGAATAATTGCTTCTCGGAGATAAAAGTCATTTTGAACAGTGTGATCTCATTCAGCAATGATTACTAAGTAACGGTATTTTGAAAAATGAATAACACTCATTCTGAGATCGTCGAAAAACTGGTGTGTAGCAGTTGTAAAACTTTTCGGATCGATATAATCTTTAGCAATACAAATGAACTTGAATGATCGCCATGGCTGTAGCGGTATTGTATCTAGATCGTTGTTAGATTTGCACTGAGATTCGAGGACAAGTGTCGAGCGATTTGTCTTGTATTGCATGGCAAATCTGATGCAAAACTCGCAAAAATCCTATCGAAGTAAAACTCGAGCTTGAAGGAATTACTGAAGTCCGCGATTGAATTTAAACATAATTTGGTTGCTGGCAAATTTCAATTATAAAATAGATTTAATTTACTGATTGGAGAGCAACAGTGCTGATTGGAACAAACAACAAGTTTGGTACACTAAAGTAACCACTTAAGTCCGAAAATATCATCCAGAGGGGACCAATAACCACTTCAGCCTGGTGTGTTATGAACAAACCAGTGGGTGACATTTTCCCTGTCTTGCTTGGATCAACGAGATTTTGGGACGGCGATTTATTTCAGAGCTTCCGATACATCTTCAGAGAGATGTGCCGTTCTTTCTGGCAAAAACTTTAACGTGGTGCCAAATATTCCCGAAGATGAAGCTATTGTACACCAGTTTTGCCTGGAATTATCGGACGTGAAAGCACGATTGTTATTTAAATAAATAGCCCAATTGCGATTCATCTGATCGAAACGTAGACCCGGGGTCATCAACTTAGAAAGACTGGCGTTTGTTCTGCTATGTTCGACTGGTTAATTTTCAGCCTTGTTCAACTCGTGACGTAATCAATGAGTTCCATGGTTTTGATTTCGGCGGTATGGATTTAGCGTAATGAACACGTGAAAAAGTATTTATGTATGTTGTATGTTAGCCGACGAATTGATGTTGAGAGTAGAGATTTTTTTGATCAACTTTTATGGTTTTATGAGTAGGTCAAGGCGCTTGATTGACACGTGTATTGTTTAAGCGTGATGACGTGTTGTTGTCACTGTTGTGGTAAGGGTGTTTCAGCTGTCTAGGATAAGCATTGGAAATCATGACAGATCAAGTATCGGGAATTTGGGGTATGTACACGGTACCGACCCTCGGCGTGTACTCAGTTTTCGGTGAGAAAAGATATCCAAGTATATTCTAAACGGCAGGATTATGAATGTAATGCATAGAAGGACGCGAATTGATGAATAATAAGAGTACATTAGAGTGTTAGAATAGATTTTAAATTCAAGCATGTGAGACTGACAGTATAGATTGGATCTTAGGGAGTTGCTTCAGATTCTAGATACCTATGTTTTTGGGGTCTTCAGTAATTTTAGGGGGAATGTTATCAGGGACCTTCTTTTAAATACAAAAATACAAAAACACCCACAGTTATTGAGAATTAACTTGTGTGCATTTAAGACCCGAATATTGGGTGTGTGTTCGCAAATTTTTCGAGCGAATGGACATCTCATGACAGATGATCACTGCCTTACTTTGGCCGTCATTTCTGTGGAGAACTAGCCATGTGTTTCGGTAATTATACAGACCAGTGCTGTGTGTTAACACTCACGAATGCTATTCGTCTCATAGTTGGCGAATAGCCATTCTTCGTACATGGTGAAACATCTGCACATTGACGTAGTAACGCTTGTGAAAGATAATTAGTATCAAACCACAGGCTAGGCTGTTTTCTGCCACTACTGGGATCCTGCCTCACCGTATAAACTGTTGGATATGAGGTTCCGGGGCTGTCCAGAGACAGGAGTATTATGAGGGCGGAGGGCATATTTACCTCGGGAACGTAGATCCGGATTTATTTAGGAACTACACAGTTGGCACTGAGCTGCTGCGTGGATATGTGTAATTTTAGTATGTGCACAGTGCAGCTGGGGGGGTTATAATTTTGGATTCTCGAGATGGAATCAAATGTTTTTTTTATTCCGTATTAGGGACTAGTTCACAAGTGACGATTTTTGAATTCGTATGGCTTTTGAAATTCACTGTTTTAAATGGCTACCAGTGATGACTGCTTGTGCTTTGTTTGGTTAGTAGTTGACTGTGTGTTCTATGCATACGAAACTCGATCAGTGTGGAAATTCTTGGAGCTTTATGGAAGCTTACGTTAAAAGAAGTGAGATCAATAAGACAGTGTAGTTCGTAACATTGCTGTTCAGACCACATTGGCCGGATGGAACCGTGTCGAAACTGGTGTTGTGTAATTGTAAGTGATGGTATCGTATTTGGGATGCTAAAATCGCGTATGTTTGCCTCAGTAGCCCGCAGCATTTCATAAAGTTAACTTGTGTCAAAAGTGTCATTGTAAATATCTTAATGTGTCCTGCCTCTGTGAGCCGTTGGACCTGTGATTCAGTATGTAAGCCTTGTTTGGTCTCGTTAGCTGGTAAAGTATTTTGAACAGACCGAAGATAAGGCATGCAAGTGTAAGATAAAAGCGTGTATAACAGTCAGTACTCAAACAACTTCGTCCAATGCCACTACCCATGGCTGCTGAGCTAATTCACATCGTTGCCAGGATGATCGTGTGCTCGCTAAGATCCATTCGAATGATAGAGATAATCGCTTTAATCTTTGGGAAACTGATTTTTAGATGCATCTGCGTGGATATTTTTTGGACGAGGAAAGCAAAGGACTGGTCAGACGTTTTTAGTACTAGGAATTGGCGGCTCTTTCACTTTTACCAATCCTCATCCCCGATTATCAGTGGATTACGCAGAGACCCATCACAACGTCTTTCTACCGTCTTAAACATTCTATGGGATTTCGAGGAGCATAATGCAGTTCATTAATACTTTCATAGACAAGCTCTTAATATAGGCATAATCAGGAATGTCTTCGCTATCAAGGTCCAAGGTTGAATCATTAATCTGGGAAACCCTCCTTCATGTTTAATATAGACATGACCATAGAAAGAACCGGAAAATCATATTCCGTGTATCCTGGGACTTGGCATATTGATTATTATAATTAGACATAAGTGTGTACGACGTGATGTTGTGGGTCCACAAGGATCACGAAATTTACTACGCCGGTGGAGAATTGGGATATTGCGTTAATCTTGGTGTTTGATTAAATTAACTATGGTTGATTAGATGCCTATAAAAAAAAACGATGACTTCTTGAACAGTAAAAAAATTGGGTATCGGACATAAGTTATGGAAGGTAGATGGCGAATTAAGCAATTTAGCCATTACGTAATAGATATTGTTAATGGGAAAACGTGTAGGTCTATTTTTAATTCATGCTAATTTAAGATATGTTGCGAAGTTTTCTGGTTAGGGAAAATGGGTGATGCTAATACTTTTCAAAGTGGATGTAGAACACATGGAATGGCCTATGCTCGATAGATCGGTATGGCAGTGAAAGAGTTTACTTTCCGTGTATGTCTTAAGATGTGGCAGCACTATTCGGTAGGAAAACAGGAATGAATTACCAGTCGAATTTTTCAGAGCGGTGGTTATATGTGCTAACACCGGCTGGCTTATATGTCGTTATGTAACTCAATTTGCTCTCCGTGTTCTTGCGTATTGTCCTTCGTTCGAAGACTTTTAGGGACCGTTTTTCTGCATTTGATGCCTGTTAGCGTGAAGACGTGTGTTACACATGGCCACGTGTCCTACCGGTAATATATATTTACGACATTGATCCCTCTTCAATTGTAAATGATAAGGAACTCGAAGATACAGATATTTCATTTACATTAAACACATACTGCTTACATTGGAAGGATAACATTCACGACGAACCTCTCAATTATGAAGTAGGTTTGGGAACTAGTAAACTTTCTGATGATGTAGTGGCAATACATGCAATGAAGAAGACGCTTACTGATGGAGGCTGGTTCATCTGTGACCATACTACAAAACTGAAAAAATATCAGAAATATTATGTCATTCTAAAAGTTTCAAATTCAGCTGGGAAAATATCAACGTCAACTAATGGTTTCATCATCATCGACAGGAATGAATTTGATAAGTTGATGAATATAAGTGACGGACCAGGATGCTCATTTTCAAATCTTTTATCAATGCAAAATGTTGACGTAACTATTCAAAAGAACACGAGTTTGTCTCTAGGTATACCAATTCCTTTAAGAATTGGATCCGTCTATACAATTTTCATTAACACATCACATGCCAGTTATGTGGTTAAGAGCGATAATGTATTATTCCTATCGACAAACGCTAAGTCGTTTTCATTTATTGCACAAGATCATCATCCAATCTATCAATTTTCTTCTGATGGGACGGAGAATTTCGAACTTCATTCTTTGGAGACATTTCAATGCGAAGAAGATGTAGATGTCCAGGATGTTTCGGCTGAGAAAGGCGCCAACTGGAATATTGATTCGAGATTAGAAAAGCTTGTCAGCCATTATCAAATATCACTTTTATCATGTGGTAACATTGTTAACTCTTCCTGTGATACGACAATTTCCAAAACGTTTGCGAAAGGAAAATCATATACCTATAAAGAAATATACAATTCTCTTCAGGAGGGATTTTACAAAGTTTTATTGAGTGCATGTTTCGGTAACAAATGCTTTACTGGTCCGACGTCGGATGGATTTTATTTGGAATCATTTGGACCAGTCCTTGGGAGTTTGT
>CAJDSM010012658.1:25984-39221 GCA_903981925.1 Ostrea lurida | reverse complement strand
TCCAATAAGCCAACTTCGACTATCGTATCCCGCTCCTAGTGTCTTCAATTGAGTTGAATTGACGCTCTAGATTACCTTTATTTTACATCTATTTCATCCTTTTTATTCCTTCGAAATCAAGTATTGCTTTATATGTAATCTTCGATAAAAATAATACCCCCCCCCCAAAAAAAAACAACAAAAAAAAAACAACAACACCAACAACAACCCCAGAAACACAACAAAAATTAATAATTAAAAAAACAAAACAAACAAAAAAGAAAAACAAAAACAAATAAAAACAAACAAACAAACAGACACCCCGAAAACTTCCAATATTCTTTGTTCGCCAAATGTCATCAAAAATGAATATTATATCTTTTCGGGTGATGCAGGTATCACCGAGAGATTGCTAATTGAGCCAAAATAAATTATATATATATATATTATATATATATATATATATATATTATATATATATATATATATATATATATATTATAATATTATATATATATATATATAATATTATATTATTATACTAAAATTTGATGGACTAGATGGGTTTCAATCACAATATCATTTGTCTCTACAGCCTGTTCGTTAAGAGGGATTGTATCCCCCTCACTCGTCAGGAGAATAATTTGGATTGATCTTAATACACAAACGGAAAAAAAACACCCTGCACGATTTAATAATTTACACGAAAAATAGTTTAGTTAACTCGTACGAAGTTCAATGCTCTAAGTTAACTCTAACATTGGTTGTTGACCATGGTTACACAACAGGATTGGAGTAAAATAAAAATTTTACGGAAATGACGACAAGTGCTGAATGAGTCTGAACGCTTATTCAATTGAAGATTTTTCGGGATGGCAAATTATAAAGTATTTCTCTGAGATACAAGGTTGCACTTTTTTGAAATGTTTGAGTACGATGATGTTTTCCCCAAAATTTCCCACATGATTTTTTTGTTAATCCAATATTTTTTAATCTTTTAATGTCCATATAATTTTGCTGGAGCTCGGTGGCGTTCTTTTTTGTGGATTACGGAAGAATGGGGTGTGGTTGGGCATATCTAGATTTGAACTTTCGGGGGGTGGTTTTTTTGCTAAGGGGGTTTTTCTCCCCCCCCCCACATAGCTTTGTTTTCTTGTCCATCATTGGCTATAACTTTTGCCAAATAAACAATGTCCGTGAGCAGCGACATTTCGCCGTTAAGCGGCCATTTTTGTTCTTTATTTCCGGCAATGCACTTTTTTTCATCGGTCTGGGCACTTGTTATGATAGAAAGCGTTGTGCGAGTCAATCGCATTTTTGCATAGATGGCATACAACTGAAGTACCTTAATGGTGTTTCTGTTGATAAATTGGACGTGAACGTGGCCCATTCGGGAAACCAACTCATCTATTGATCTTAAGGAACCTGTTGCCAAGTTTTGTTTTTACGTTACTGATCATATTGGGGGGTTTGAACCATGTGATGTTGCGGCGTTACGGTCGTCTGCTGCTTTTGCCCTAGTTTTTTTTGCCGATTCGTCGTATGTTAGCCTTGTATTTATAGCCGCTTTCATCGAGCGGCTTTTTGGTATATGCCAGCAGCTTTTGACGAATTCGCTTGTCCGATGGAAATTGATGACAATCGGTTTGGTTAATGCCTGATGGTATAGCTTTAATTATGCGGAAGGTGGGTGGGTTGCTACTGGCGTGCTTACAGTAACGGTGGAATATTGCCGGGTTTTAAGTACGGTGAATGGTTTACTTGTGGATAGGTTCAAAGTTACGTCAAATAGTTGACACTTTTTTTTGTTGGCATCTATGGTTATTACGGAGACATGATCTTCGAATGTTTTGCCACAGGCGTTTTTTGATTTTTCTCTGTTGGTTTTTGCATTGCATTTTTGTAACACCTAGTCCGTCCGCTCTGTATAGTCCTTACGTTTTAATAGGTTTGCCGAACTCGGCTTTGATCTTTGATAGCAAATTAGTGCCGACTTAGTTCGCAACATCAGCGCCCATCGGTTATAAGGCCCATGGTGATATCGAAAAGGTTTTCTTTGGCTTCTTTTTTTACCCATGGCTCGTTGCCACATTTTAGTAATAACGACTTTCTTTTGTGTTGCATGATGGTATGAATGTCTGCATTCGGAAATATGTGGAACTTAGATGCGTAACTGAGAGCATTGCGAATTAGTTGTTCAGATATGCTGGGGTAGAAGTCTACGATATTCAAAAACAAATGAATGAGGATGCACGTTATGTCAGGGATAACGTCGAAACCAAACTCCAACTACGGACAAAGTTTTTCGCCATAAGTTAAATCAGGGACTTTTTTGCTACATCCCCTCTTTACGAAACAGGCTGCTAGAGAAAACAAATGATATGTGATTGAAACCCATCTAGTCATCAATTAATATTAGGCTCCGTGGGAGATCACGTTGAGCACTCTAGAAGATGATATCAGATATTTATACAATTATTTACGCCCTTGTTACCCAGTTGAGCACTCTTTCCTGAAATAATTTTTTCATCACGATGGAACAAGATCGCCATACGAATACTTCAACGAAAAAATATCCCGGGCATGCCGGAAAAACTACACGTTACCCTGAAAAAACTTTATTGAAAGGGGACAGGAAACTTTCGTCAAAAACCTAAGATGGAGAGCGTTATTCTACTTGAACCCCGAACTCAAGAATTCTTTCCGACAATAAAGAAACATTCGGCTCAAATCACGCAAATTCTCCCCCGCAAATCCAAAGAACTGAAAACATTTCGAAAAGATAAAGCTGACCAACCTTATAAAGAATGTGAATGAAAACAAGACAAACGCAGTTCCAGGCGTAAATTGAATGAAGACAAGCGTAAGATCAAAGAGGAACCCCAAAACTAATTATCCAAGCCGACAAAACATCAAACTTACTACGAAGCTCACGAATTTGAAGAATACTTCAACCCTTCTTGATAAAATGGACAAAAAATGTACAACGAAATCGGAACTGGTGAGGAAATTCAACGAGATCAAACTCCGAAGGGAAAAACAAATAGCTGAGCAGACTAGGTATCAGCGACCAGAATCGAGCGTATTAGCTGAAAGAGAATTGTTTCATACGCTAAAGATCACAAAGAGAACTTTGAAAAACGACCCAAAATGGCCCGTTCTTTTCATCAACCGACAAAATCCGAACTCCCGGAAAAAGTTTAGGTAAATCAAATAACAAAGATATTTGTAAAAACAGTAGCAAAAGCCACTGGATTTAACTTATGGCGAAAAAACTTTTTGTCCTCCGTTAGTGGGAGTGGCTTCCGACGTTATTTCCCTGCACAACGTGCATCCTCATTCAAAATTTTGTTTTGGATATCGTAGTTAGACTTCTACCCAGCATTCTGAACAACTACTTCGCAATGCTCTCAGTTTACGCAATCTTAAGTTCACCATATTTCCGATGCAGACATTTCCCATTACCATTCATGCACACAAAAGAAAGTCGTTATTTACTATGTGGCAACGAGCCATGGGAAAAAAGAGAAGCCCAAAGAAAACCTTCTTTCGATATCACCATGGGCTTCATACGATGGCGCTGAATGTTGCGGAACTTAGTCGGCATCTATTTTGCCTATCAAAGATCAAAAGCGAGTCGGCAACCTATTAAACGTAGGACTATACAGAGGACGACGGACTAGGTGTTACAAAAAATTGCATGCACAAACCACAGAGAGAAAATCAAAAAAACGGCCCTGTGCCAAAAATTCGAAGATCATTGGTCTCCGTATAACCATAGATTGCCAACAAAAAAGTTGGTCAACTATTTGGACGTAACTTTGAACCTATCCACAAGTTAAACATTCACCGCTACTTAAAACCCGGCAATATTCCACGTTTACGTTACACGCCAGTAGCAACCACCCACCTTCCATAAATTAAAGCATACATCAGGCATTAACCACCGATTGTTCATTCAATTTTTCATCGGGACAAAGAAGAATTTCGTCAAAGCTGCTTGCATATTTACCAAAAAGCGCTCGGATGAAAGCGGCTATAAATACAAGCTAACATACGACGAATCGGCAAAAAACTAGGGGCAAACAGCAGACGAAACCGTACCGCGGCAACATCACAATGGTTCAACCCCCATATGATAGTAACGGCTAAAAACAAACTTGGGCAAACAGTTCCTTAAGATCATAGATGAGTGTTTCCCGATGGGCCACGTTCTACGTCCAATTTATCAACAGAAACACCATTAAGGTATCTCTACCAGTTGTTATGCCATCTATTTGGCAAAATTGCGATTGGACTCGCACAACGCTTTCTATCAACAAGTGCCCCAGACCGATTGAAAAAAAGTGCAAATTGCCGGGAATAAAGACCAATGCCCGCTTAACGGCGAATTTGTCGCCGCTCACGGAATTGGTTTATTTGGCAAAAGTTATAGCCAATTGAGGACAAGAACAAAGCTATTGTGGGACTTTAGCAAACACCGAGTTTCAAATCTTATGATATGGCCAACCAGCCACCCATTCATTCCGTTTAATCCACAAAAAAGGAACGCCACCGAGCTCAGGCAAATTCATATGGACATTAAAAGATTTAAAAATTATTGATTACAAAATCATGTGGGAAATTTTTGGGGAAAACATCATTTCGTTACTTCAAACATTTTCCAAAAAAGTGCCAACCTATGTATCTCAGAGAATACTTTATAATTTGCCATGCCCGAAAAATCTTCATTGAATTAAGCGTTTCCAGAAACTCATCAGCACTTGTCGTCATTCCCGTAAATTTTTATTTACTCAATCTGTGTGTAACCATTGCCGTCAACAACCAATGTACGACGTTACCCTTTAGAGCCATTGAATCTTTTTTCGTACGAGTTACAAAAACTATTTTTTCGTGTAAAATATTAAATCGTGCAGGTGTTTTTTTCGTTGCTGTATTAGATATCATTATTCTTCCTGACGAGTAGAGGGGATACATCCCTCTTACGAACAGGCTTGTAGAGAAACAAAATGATAATTGTTGATTTGAAACCCATTAGTCATCAATTTAATATAGACTCCGTGAGATCACGTTGAGCCACTCTAGAAGATTATATCAGATATTTATACAATATATATATATATATATATTATTATTCTGTAAGAAACCCAAGCATCTCTTAGTATTACTTCAGAGTTACTTGGAGGCAATCAGAGTTGTTTCTAAAAACTATTGCGTCTAGTTTTCCCAACGACCTACAAATTCGTATTTTTCGGGTTGCCGATTTTTGTTTAAAAAGCAATTATTCTATAATCTGAAAAAGCCTAGATTCAATTTATCGTGAAGGAATGCTGCTATTAAAGTTGTGGAGAATCATTAGTTTTGATTTGCAGTCAATTTCACAGAAAATTCTCGTGATTTAGGTTATCCAAAAGTCTTTCAGAGTTTTTAAGAAATCCCACATTTCTGATTGGATACCGCTTCTGGAATATGTAGTTGGAAAAAATTATTCTCTGACAGACGTTTCTAATAGCTGTTTAGAAATTTAGTTTAAAGCTAAAGAAAGAGCGCTTAGTTGAGCACTTTAACTTGAACCGCGATGTATCTTTGTTTGTTAAGGGCTTTTTATGCAATTTTCGGATCCAATAAAGGATTGGTTAATTCAAATTTGATTCCTGATTCTTCGGAATTGTTGAAAGTATTTATGTCCCAAGTTCAAGTGACAGTTGAACTTACAGGACCACCCAGGCCCAGTCATCGGAAGCGGAGTTTTAAAAAAAAAAAGAAGTTTAAATTTATGAAATGTCATGTCCAAATCAAAACGAGAAAATAACATCATAAGGCTCCGAAATGGCAGGGGATGGATAACTAAATCTTGCCAATAACCCTTTGCTGTTGGGTAGGGCGAGGTCGTTCCGCTTGTGGTATTCTGTCTGCTGTTCCGGAAGTTGTGGTGTTTGTTTTTATTTGTATGTCATGTCCTGATGCTTCTGTTCCACCGGTGATGCCTGTCCAGTATTCGTGTTCGTTTGTAGCAAATTTCCGCGATCATTTGTGACATGCGATTTTCCTGTATGTAGATTTTCCGTATTGAACCAGCTGAGACTGTAGCATTCTGTTTAGGAACATGTTTTTGAAACTGTTTTAAAATTGTTATGATTATATAAAGATATTATTCTGTAAATTTTTGAAGTTGATGTAAGAAATTCATAACGAATTTGTAATAACGAATAATTTCTCAAAATCAAAAATATTTTTGATATGTCTCAATGTTTTTTTTTAATATAATTTGCTTTATAGCCCCATTTTAAAAAGATTTTTTAATAATTCACAACAACTCCTTTTTCCCACAATGTCCTAAGTTGTAACACGATCTTTATTCTCGTTATTCATTACCATAGTTTTCTGCGGTTTGTGTCAAAGGTCGGATGTGTTATATATGAAAGTTTGAAAAGCTTATAAGTGATTATCATATATGGGCCCCTGGGATTTGATGTTAATGAGAAATTTCATCCTACTGATTGTTCCTCTTTTCATTTGTGTCTGAATCGGCCTTCGGCATCGCCTTGTGGGTGTTCACTTCTGACCTTGTAATTAAATATGTACTCTTTCCCGCAATACGGACCTTGTTCTTCAATTGCGAACCAGCAAACACCACCGAACAATCTACACTATTATAGTATAACTTTTTTAAGATGGTTTATTTTTTGTATTTTATACACATGTTTCAAACATAAATTTACATACACTCGATCTACATTCACTCATTCGTACCAAAGTAAGTTTTCTCTGAGCACCTTCTGCATTCCCCCAAATAACAATGAATTATGTAATTTCGAAAGTAAATGTTGAATAAATATTTTTTTCTTTTTCACGGTATATGTATTATGATCTTCAACAAATCTACTTATTCAGTTATATAACCATTACAGGTGACCCATTAACCATTTTGAATTGCAATAAATATATTTTCTCGATTTTTTCTTCATTTAGCAAATTTTAAAAGCTGGCATCTAACAATTTGGGGTTTTGAGTCTTTGTGATCTGGGGATATTAAGATTATGCATTTTTGCAAATAAAATACGGAAATTCTTCTTTGACAACTCCATCAGTATTGCCTAGTAACATAATTTTCTTTTTTTGTGATTTTAATAATTCTTTTTTTTCAATTTGTACTATTTTACAAAAAAACATATTTTTCCACAAGGGCATTACAAAAACAATAGTCGTTTAGAAAATAGGGAATGACTGTCTCTCTCTTTTAGCAAAACGAACACAAGCCATTGTCTATAAGTGAGTTTTAGCTATATACATGTAACACATTAAGTTATACGGTATCTCAAAATGAATTACGCTCGTTTCTTTGTTGCATAATGTCTACGTTCTTTTAATAAAATTGCCAACATTTTTCTGAAATAGTTTCACTGACATAAGTTTTCCCACTTATTTTTCTTTTGAGTTGTGAGCTAGGAATCTTTTTTCCTTCAAAACTTGTTTACAACATTTTGTCTTCCGGATGATCTTTCATATTGCACTGATTTGGAAATGGCGTTCATAATTTACTCTTTCTTTCCTTTTTTTTTTTTTAATAAAACAGCAATTTTAGTCTTTTTAATCTTTTGTTAGTATTTTGAAATAAGTCGGTAATTGACTTCAAAAATATCTTATGTACCAACCATATCTTTACATTATTAAACATTTGAATGTTCCATTCTGCCAAAACTAAGTCATCGAGGGTCTTTTAAATCCCCTGTCTACCCAATTTGTATAAAAATTCCATTTGTTAACATACGACAATCACACAGAGAGAGCTTTATTCCTTAAACATTTTGATATTGATTTCAACACATCCCCCAAAGTACACTGTCAATATGATTGAAAACAGTATTGACAATTTTAACTTTCGGACATGACAAAGTCCAGGACTTTTTGATACCCTTTTTATCAAAGATACAGAAAACAAATTCAGTCTATCTGGATAGGATTTTTTTTGCAGGTATCTCCTTAGTTCAAAGGCTAAAGTTTACTTACGGACTTGTACATTAAGGAGATTAAGCTCCTAAAGATAAAATCCTGTAGGAAATGGGGGGATTTTTTATCCTATCAAAATTCCTATCATTATCTATGGGAGGAAAAATCCTATTTAGGGAAAAAAAAACTCCCTAGTGTTTCAAGTTTAAGGATAATTAACCTACAGAAAATGAATTAGATTAATTGTCCCAGATAAATATTAGTCCTCACTAATAACAATAATTATGGATTTTTAATATCCCTAGTGTCTACAAAAATGGGATAAGTAATCCCCCATCGCACTGTTTGACATATTCGGGTCCCCAATATAAAAAAAAAGCAAAGCCTAAATGGTTACAATAACAATACAAACGAATGAGAAGGTTTTTTGTATAGCGCCCTATTTTTTAAAAATCTAACTCTTAAAGCGTTAACATAAAACCAATATAAACAAACATTTGATAATGATGACTTATGCAATGCGCATTACGTATATTAGGTAAAAAATTCAGAAAATAAAATATTTGGTTTTTCTGCATCTTTTTTTTAAAGTAAAAGTAATAAAATACAATCCTAAATTATGCAAATACAACATTTGGCAAACAGCAGCACTGTTATTTTTTTTATCAGAATTTGACCTTTTGAAAAATTAAACAAAGGGTGCTTTTTCCCGTCATTGGTGTTTACCCTTTTCAAAAAATTTACTTTTCTGAGGTAAATTAAAAGATTGGGATGTGGTTAATGAAAGTAAAAAATAAATGTTGAATTGTTTTTACCTACTGATATAACCAAAAGTAATAATGTTCAGTTATGAAAAGTAAGTGTTCAATCACATTTTGACTTGAATTTGAGAAACTATTACTTGCACACAGTCTGAACAATGTTATTAACATACTGTTTAGAATAAATAAAAAACAAATTCACCATCTGTATAGTTTTCAAGAATACATTACAAGTAATATCAGCTTTTGTTTTTAAATTATACAAAATATCAATTTTTAGCTTGGTTACTCCAGTGACTCTTAACAATAACACCAGTGACCAAATTTAGTAATACCAGTAATACTGTGACTAACTCTTTAATATTAATACAGATAATACTGAACACATTTTTACATGTATGTAATATAGAAAACGTCTCGAAAAACTTAATTCACTAAACATGCAACACGTACATGTATGTACCTCCTTTTGATTACAAAAGAAAATTAAAAACTTATTAGATAACACCAATGACTTTCGAGGAACACCAACGACATTTGAGTTACCCCAATGGCATCATGCATTAACGGCAAAGGATGTACCCACTGTTATTTTACACCTTTACAAGTAAGCTTATACCCTTATGTTGATTAGAAGAGACTCAAGACTCCTTGTTTTCCATATTTAAATCTATTCATCTTTTTTCTGCAACACTTTTAATTTAATTTCCACATTATGTGAATAGTGTGATTTCACCAGTCATTGGTGTTATCATTCAAAAAGAAGGCAAATTACATACCAAATTTGAAGAAAAAAGTTAAATCACGCTACTTTTGCTAGCCTCACGGTGTTTATTTTCAACAATTTCATGCCCATAGATATGCCTTATATATGGTGTCTTATGGAAAAAAAATATATTTTAAAACATTTAGTCATTGGTGTTACATGCAAATGTAATGAAGTTGTCATTGGCATTACCAAGTACTATAAATCACTTATCATTGAGCCAATTAATAACCTTAAATTTTTAAATTTATTTCAAAAAGAAAATATGATCAATCTTAGTTATACATACAATAAAATTAATTTTTCTACTTATTAATTCATCCATAAGTACTTGTTATATCACTGGTGTAACCAACCCCGTCATTGGTGTTACAATTTGAGTAGTAACACCAATGACAGTAACACCGATGAGGAATAAGTCATAAAACATGCTGCAATCTTCAAATAACCTCTAAAAGAGGAAAAGGCACATTCACAAATATGTTAAATTCACACCAAGACCACCTTTACTAAAAGCGTTGGATACTATCTGATTTAGGTTTTTGAAAAAATGCAGTAACACCACTGACAGAAAGAAAAATATACTACTTCGCTTCATTTGTATCAGAAGTCCATCACATGTAATATACCAAGAAAAACTTGACAGCAACTTGTGCTGTCTGTTACAGTAAGTAATGTAGTACGTCTGAGGACTAACTATAATGATATTCAATAGGGATGATAACTTTTTTTTAAATAAACAAAGAGATGGTAACACAATGACACAAAATTCTTGTACAGTGGTATTCAATGTTTTATCACTTTTATGGAGATGGGCGGTTATTTTTTCAAACGTTAATTCTTCCTCCTATCATACATTTTATAAATCCATATTCATTTTTACTTAATTTTACACAATATCATGCATATCAATCATTATTTTGAGGGTGTGAATCTGTTGACGGCATAAATTTGGCCATCTGACATGATAAAACCACCAATTGACTCAAAAATGAAACAATTGTGTAACAAAAATCTACAACAATAAATAAAATAGACTTCATACATTGTATTTGTAACTGTGTTTGGTGGACAGAAAATGAAAAATAGAACATTGCAAAACAGTGACAAGATTGGCTGCTTTTTTTTATATTGACCCATTCACCAAATTTTCATAGGATAAATAAAAAAATGAATTCACAATATCTAAGGTTAAAATACTATCCAACAACATCTGTATCTGTTGACCCATTTCAGATTAATATAAGATATGAAAGACGACAATTGTACCATATCTAATTCCTCTTCATCATAATCACCTGCGATTGTACACTCCCCCAAACTTTCTACCTTGTATCCGCAAATGAATTTAAAGAATATTTTATTTCAACTTTTCCAGTAGTTGTATGGTGGGTTTAGTCAGGGCTGATAATAAATGTATGAGCTTTGGGGAGGCTAACGTTGCGATAATTATGATTTTACCGTTGTAATTAAATCTCGTTCAGTCCACAAACATAACAATTCTTGAATGACACATATTTTAGATTGACATTTATATAATGTCACATCTTTCAGATTTTTTTGAAATATTATTCCAAGGAAACTTAAAATCGCCATTTCCCCATTTTGTTACTAAATTTATAACACAAATGTTTAGCCGAACCTGATTACTGTGAAGGGCTTTAATTTTGAGGGGTTAAAATTTTGCAAATTTTATCTTTTAGTATTTTACGATGGTTTAAATTTTGCGTTAGTAAATATTTTGAGCTAGAATCATATACCCAAACAAAATGAATAGCACTTTCGCAATGTGTTTAGTTTTGCGATAGTTGATATAATCGCAAATATAACGAAAATAAAATCCACGCGAATATTTCCCCTTTACAGTCTCCCTAGCCAAATATTTAAACATAATTCCAAAGCAACTCTAAACATATCAATGACACAATCCTAAACATAAAAATAGCTAGATATAACACAATTTTTACTAAAACATAGCACTAACATATTTCTTAAACATATCATCAATAACACAATTCTAAACACATCAATGGCTTCATAGTAAAACTTAAACAAGTGCCTTCTATTGTTGGTATGAGTGTATCGCACTGCCACCACACCAATATAGAGATACAAAAAAATAGTGAATGAGCGGAACACTCGGTACCAGAATGTACTAGTGCAATAATGTCATGTATTCATTGATAGAAAAGCAAGCAATAATATATATCTACATTTGCTAATATATTTCCTTATATGACATTACTACTGAAATTGTTCGTGTGTATGAATACAATAACTGCTTCATATGTAAACTAAGTATTTTCATTGGTTCCTTGCTTGTGCAATAACATCAAAACAAAAACAACATGAAAACCATGCACCATGATATTTAGATAGAGTTTATTTTGTAAACAGACAAGGATTTCATTAATTTATGAACAAAATATGCATAAAGCTCATGTCATTGAGGCATGAAACAAAGCAAAAAATGTCTAGGAGAGCATATTTATTATCTGAAGTGACCTCAATTGACAAAAAGAAGTATTCGTTCCCTGAAAACAACACATGCCTTGTAAAAAAAAATATTATAAATGATATAAATTCATTCGTGTTTATCTTTCTCTTACACACCCTGGAAAGTCCAATAAAGCAACCTACCTGCCACTTCGTTAAGTCTGTTGCTCCAGCCACGAGGCCTGACGATGAAATATCCCATCGTTCCTTTCTATACCTTGAAAAAACCTGACCTAGAACTTGATCCATCCGTCCTCCATCAAATCTGAAGGCAGCGATAGCGTTATCATTTGATTTTATTTCACGTGATCACCTAATGCCGATTCTTTATGGTTAAAACACCTTTTAAGAATTGAGGTGATTTTCGATCACGTACCTGAACAAAAAGTAATGTCTAATGGACATTGTTTTGTTGTTGTAACATAAAATTAAATGATAAGAAATGAATCTTATATTTTTTCGGGTGATATGCAGGTTATTCACCGAAATTTTTAGACGGTAAAACTTTTCATCAATGCGCGAAGTTTTACCGTCTAAAATTCGTGATACCTGCATCACCCGAAAAAAAAATAAGATTCATTTCTTATATCAACTTCCAATAAGCCAACTTCGACTATCGTATCCCGCTCCTAGTGTCTTCAATTGAGTTGAATTGACGCTCTAGATTACCTTTATTTTTACATCTATTTCATCCTTTTTATTCCTTCGAAATCAAGTATTGCTTTATATGTAATATTCGATAAAAATAATACCCCCCCCCCAAAAAAAACAAAAAAAAAAAAACAACAACACCAACAACAACCCCAGAAACACAACAAAAATTAATAATTAAAAAAACAAAACAAACAAAAAAGAAAAAAAACAAAAACAAAATAAAAACAAACAAACAAACAGACACCCCGAAAACTTCCAATATTCTTTGTTCGCCAAATGTCATCAAAAATGAATATTATATCTTTTCGGGTGATGCAGGTATCACCGAATTTTAGACGGTAAAACTCATCAATGCACGATTTAGACGGTAAAACTCATCAATGCGCTCGCTTCCGCGCATTGATGAAAAGTTTTACCGTCTAAAATCTCGGTGATAACCTGCATATCACCCGAAAAAATGAAATATTTATTTCTTATCATTTAATTTTATATTACAACAACAAAATAATGTTCATTAAACTTTACTTGTTGTTCAGGTTACTTGATCGAAAAATCACCTCAATTTCTTAAAAGATGTTTTTAACCAATGAGAATCGGCGCTAGGTGACACGTGAAATAAAATTAAGTTGTA
>CAJDSM010012658.1:5131-25762 GCA_903981925.1 Ostrea lurida | reverse complement strand
AACATGTGTTTGTTTTAAAAAAATAATAGCAAAGTAAACTTGTATTGTTCTAAATAAAAGAGCTAAATAGTTACATATAAGAATTGCGCCCCCAACTTAACTATACCAGTACACTCTGCATCTTGACGAGTGTAACATCGAACTTTCCGGTGAAGTCTTCCTTTGTTCAATACTTCAGTTTGCTTGAGTCTAAAAACTTTTAACAAACCGGTCTATACATCGTTTCCGAGTGCCAGATATCATGACTTCTACTGTTTACCGCATTCTGAATAACTGGATGTGCTAATCGCAATGAAATATCAGAAACAAAAAATGGTACGTCAAGTGATGACGTAGTTCGAGTAGGGACCGACCTTAACCTAATTGACACTTAATTTTATTTCACGTGGTCACCTAGCGCCGATTCTCATTGGTTAAAAACATCTTTTAAGAATTGAGGTGATTTTTTCGATCAAGTAACCTGAACAACAAGTAAAGTTTAATGAACATTATTTTGTTGTTGTAATATAAAATTAAATGATAAGAAATAAATATTTCATTTTTTCGGGTGATATGCAGGTTATCACCGAGATTTTAGACGGTAAAACTTTTCATCAATGCGCGGAAGCGAGCGCATTGATGAGTTTTACCGTCTAAATCGTGCATTGATGAGTTTTACCGTCTAAAATTCGGTGATACCTGCATCACCCGAAAAGATATAATATTTCATTTTTGATGACATTTGGCGAACAAAGAATATTGGAAGTTTTCGGGGTGTCTGTTTGTTTGTTTGTTTTTATTTTGTTTTTGTTTTTCTTTTTTGTTTGTTTTGTTTTTTTAATTATTAATTTTTGTTGTGTTTCTGGGGTTGTTGTTGGTGTTGTTGTTTTTTTTTTTTTTTTGTTTTTTTTGGGGGGGGGGTATTATTTTTATCGAATATTACATATAAAGCAATACTTGATTTCGAAGGAATAAAAAGGATGAAATAGATGTAAAAATAAAGGTAATCTAGAGCGTCAATTCAACTCAATTGAAGACACTAGGAGCGGGATACGATAGTCGAAGTTGGCTTATTGGAAGTTGATATAAAGAAATGAATCTTATTTTTTTTTCGGGTGATGCAGGTATCACGAATTTTAGACGGTAAAACTTCGCGCATTGATGAAAAGTTTTACCGTCTAAAAATTTCGGTGAAATACCTGCATATCACCCGAAAAAATAATAAGATTCATTTCTTATATTTAATTTTATGTTACAACAACAAAACAATGTCCATTAGACATTACTTTTTGTTCAGGTACGTGATCGAAAATCACCTCAATTCTTAAAAGGTGTTTTAACCATAAAGAATCGGCATTAGGTGATCACGTGAAATAAAATCAAATGATAACGCTATCGCTGCCTTCAGATTTGATGGAGGACGGATGGATCAAGTTCTAGGTCAGGTTTTTTCAAGGTATAGAAAGGAACGATGGGATATTCATCGTCAGGCCTCGTGGCTGGAGCAACAGACTTAACGAAGTGCAGGTAGGTTGCTTTATTGGACTTCCAGGGTGTGTAAGAGAAAGATAAACACGAATGAATTTATATCATTTATAATATTTTTTTTTACAAGGCATGTGTTGTTTTCAGGGAACGAATACTTCTTTTTGTCAATTGAGGTCACTTCAGATAATAAATATGCTCTCCTAGACATTTTTTGCTTTGTTTCATGCCTCAATGACATGAGCTTTATGCATATTTTGTTCATAAATTAATGAAATCCTTGTCTGTTTACAAAATAAACTCTATCTAAATATCATGGTGCATGGTTTTCATGTTGTTTTTGTTTTGATGTTATTGCACAAGCAAGGAACCAATGAAATACTTAGTTTACATATGAAGCAGTTATTGTATTCATACACACGAACAATTTCAGTAGTAATGTCATATAAGGAATATATTAGCAAATGTAGATATATATTATTGCTTGCTTTTCTATCAATGAATACATGACATTATTGCACTAGTACATTCTGGTACCGAGTGTTCCGCTCATTCACTATTTTTTTGTATCTCTATATTGGTGTGGTGGCAGTGCGATACACTCATACCAACAATAGAAGGCACTTGTTTAAGTTTTACTATGAAGCCATTGATGTGTTTAGAATTGTGTTATTGATGATATGTTTAAGAAATATGTTAGTGCTATGTTTTAGTAAAAATTGTGTTATATCTAGCTATTTTTATGTTTAGGATTGTGTCATTGATATGTTTAGAGTTGCTTTGGAATTATGTTTAAATATTTGGCTAGGGAGACTGTAAAGGGGAAATATTCGCGTGGATTTTATTTTCGTTATATTTGCGATTATATCAACTATCGCAAAACTAAACACATTGCGAAAGTGCTATTCATTTTGTTTGGGTATATGATTCTAGCTCAAAATATTTACTAACGCAAAATTTAAACCATCGTAAAATACTAAAAGATAAAATTTGCAAAATTTTAACCCCTCAAAATTAAAGCCCTTCACAGTAATCAGGTTCGGCTAAACATTTGTGTTATAAATTTAGTAACAAAATGGGGAAATGGCGATTTTAGTTTCCTTGGAATAATATTTCAAAAAAATCTGAAAGATGTGACATTATATAAATGTCAATCTAAAATATGTGTCATTCAAGAATTGTTATGTTTGTGGACTGAACGAGATTTAATTACAACGGTAAAATCATAATTATCGCAACGTTAGCCTCCCAAAGCTCATACATTTATTATCAGCCCTGACTAAACCCACCATACAACTACTGGAAAAGTTGAAATAAAATATTCTTTAAATTCATTTGCGGATACAAGGTAGAAAGTTTGGGGGAGTGTACAATCGCAGGTGATTATGATGGAAGAGGAATTAGATATGGTACAATTGTCGTCTTTCATATCTTATATTAATCTGAAATGGGTCAACAGATACAGATGTTGTTGGATAGTATTTTAACCTTAGATATTGTGAATTCATTTTTTTATTTATCCTATGAAAATTTGGTGAATGGGTCAATATAAAAAAAAGCAGCCAATCTTGTCACTGTTTTGCAATGTTCTATTTTTCATTTTCTGTCCACCAAACACAGTTACAAATACAATGTATGAAGTCTATTTTATTTATTGTTGTAGATTTTTGTTACACAATTGTTTCATTTTTGAGTCAATTGGTGGTTTTATCATGTCAGATGGCCAAATTTATGCCGTCAACAGATTCACACCCTCAAAATAATGATTGATATGCATGATATTGTGTAAAATTAAGTAAAATGAATATGGATTTATAAAATGTATGATAGGAGGAAGAATTAACGTTTGAAAAATAACCGCCCCATCTCCATAAAAGTGATAAAACATTGAATACCACTGTACAAGAATTTTGTGTCATTGTGGTTACCATCTCTTTGTTTATTTAAAAAAAAGTTATCATCCCTATTGAATATCATTATAGTTAGTCCTCAGACGTACTACATTACTTACTGTAACAGACAGCACAAGTTGCTGTCAAGTTTTTCTTGGTATATTACATGTGATGGACTTCTGATACAAATGAAGCGAAGTAGTATATTTTTCTTTCTGTCAGTGGTGTTACTGCATTTTTCAAAAACCTAAATCAGATAGTATCCAACGCTTTTAGTAAAGGTGGTCTTGGTGTGAATTTAACATATTTGTGAATGTGCCTTTTCCTCTTTTAGAGGTTATTTGAAGATTGCAGCATGTTTTATGACTTATTCCCTCATCGGTGTTACTGTCATTGGTGTTACTACTCAAATTGTAACACCAATGACGGGGTTGGTTACACCAGTGATATAACAAGTACTTATGGATGATTAATAAGTAGAAAAATTAATTTTATTGTATGTATAACTAAGATTGATCATATTTTCTTTTTGAAATAAATTTAAAAATTTAAGGTTATTAATTGGCTCAATGATAAGTGATTTATAGTACTTGGTAATGCCAATGACAACTTCATTACATTTGCATGTAACACCAATGACTAAATGTTTTAAAATATATTTTTTTTCCATAAGACACCATATATAAGGCATATCTATGGGCATGAAATTGTTGAAAATAAACACCTGAGGCTAGCAAAAGTAGCGTGATTTAACTTTTTTCTTCAAATTTGGTATGTAATTTGCCTTCTTTTTGAATGATAACACCAAATGACTGGTGAAATCACACTATTCACATAATGTGGAAATTAAATTAAAAGTGTTGCAGAAAAAGATGAATAGATTTAAATATGGAAAACAAGGAGTCTTGAAGTCTCTTCTAATCAACATAAGGGTATAAGCTTACTTGTAAAGGTGTAAAATAACAGTGGGTACATCCTTTGCCGTTAATGCATGATGCCATTGGGGTAACTCAAATGTCGTTGGTGTTCCTCGAAAGTCATTGGTGTTATCTAATAAGTTTTTAATTTTCTTTTGTAATCAAAAGGAGGTACATACATGTACGTGTTGCATGTTTAGTGAATTAAGTTTTTCGAGACGTTTTCTATATTACATACATGTAAAAATGTGTTCAGTATTATCTGTATTAATATTAAAGAGTTAGTCACAGTATTACTGGTATTACTAAATTTGGTCACTGGTGTTATTGTTAAGAGTCACTGGAGTAACCAAGCTAAAAATTGATATTTTGTATAATTTAAAAACAAAAGCTGATATTACTTGTAATGTATTCTTGAAAACTATACAGATGGTGAATTTGTTTTTTATTTATTCTAAACAGTATGTTAATAACATTGTTCAGACTGTGTGCAAGTAATAGTTTCTCAAATTCAAGTCAAAATGTGATTGAACACTTACTTTTCATAACTGAACATTATTACTTTTGGTTATATCAGTAGGTAAAAACAATTCAACATTTATTTTTTACTTTCATTAACCACATCCCATCTTTTAATTTACCTCAGAAAAGTAAATTTTTTGAAAAGGGTAAACACCAATGACGGGAAAAAGCACCCTTTGTTTAATTTTTCAAAAGGTCAAATTCTGATAAAAAAAATAACAGTGCTGCTGTTTGCCAAATGTTGTATTTGCATAATTTAGGATTGTATTTTATTACTTTTACTTTAAAAAAAAGATGCAGAAAAACCAAATATTTTATTTTCTGAATTTTTTACCTAATATACGTAATGCGCATTGCATAAGTCATCATTATCAAATGTTTGTTTATATTGGTTTTATGTTAACGCTTTAAGAGTTAGATTTTTAAAAAATAGGGCGCTATACAAAAAACCTTCTCATTCGTTTGTATTGTTATTGTAACCATTTAGGCTTTGCTTTTTTTTTATATTGGGGACCCGAATATGTCAAACAGTGCGATGGGGGATTACTTATCCCATTTTTGTAGACACTAGGGATATTAAAAATCCATAATTATTGTTATTAGTGAGGACTAATATTTATCTGGGACAATTAATCTAATTCATTTTCTGTAGGTTAATTATCCTTAAACTTGAAACACTAGGGAGTTTTTTTTTCCCTAAATAGGATTTTTCCTCCCATAGATAATGATAGGAATTTTGATAGGATAAAAAATCCCCCCATTTCCTACAGGATTTTATCTTTAGGAGCTTAATCTCCTTAATGTACAAGTCCGTAAGTAAACTTTAGCCTTTGAACTAAGGAGATACCTGCAAAAAAAATCCTATCCAGATAGACTGAATTTGTTTTCTGTATCTTTGATAAAAAGGGTATCAAAAAGTCCTGGACTTTGTCATGTCCGAAAGTTAAAATTGTCAATACTGTTTTCAATCATATTGACAGTGTACTTTGGGGGATGTGTTGAAATCAATATCAAAATGTTTAAGGAATAAAGCTCTCTCTGTGTGATTGTCGTATGTTAACAAATGGAATTTTTATACAAATTGGGTAGACAGGGGATTTAAAAGACCCTCGATGACTTAGTTTTGGCAGAATGGAACATTCAAATGTTTAATAATGTAAAGATATGGTTGGTACATAAGATATTTTTGAAGTCAATTACCGACTTATTTCAAAATACTAACAAAAGATTAAAAAGACTAAAATTGCTGTTTTATTAAAAAAAAAAAAAGGAAAGAAAGAGTAAATTATGAACGCCATTTCCAAATCAGTGCAATATGAAAGATCATCCGGAAGACAAAATGTTGTAAACAAGTTTTGAAGGAAAAAAGATTCCTAGCTCACAACTCAAAAGAAAAATAAGTGGGAAAACTTATGTCAGTGAAACTATTTCAGAAAAATGTTGGCAATTTTATTAAAAGAACGTAGACATTATGCAACAAAGAAACGAGCGTAATTCATTTTGAGATACCGTATAACTTAATGTGTTACATGTATATAGCTAAAACTCACTTATAGACAATGGCTTGTGTTCGTTTTGCTAAAAGAGAGAGACAGTCATTCCCTATTTTCTAAACGACTATTGTTTTTGTAATGCCCTTGTGGAAAAATATGTTTTTTTGTAAAATAGTACAAATTGAAAAAAAAGAATTATTAAAATCACAAAAAAAGAAAATTATGTTACTAGGCAATACTGATGGAGTTGTCAAAGAAGAATTTCCGTATTTTATTTGCAAAAATGCATAATCTTAATATCCCCAGATCACAAAGACTCAAAACCCCAAATTGTTAGATGCCAGCTTTTAAAATTTGCTAAATGAAGAAAAAATCGAGAAAATATATTTATTGCAATTCAAAATGGTTAATGGGTCACCTGTAATGGTTATATAACTGAATAAGTAGATTTGTTGAAGATCATAATACATATACCGTGAAAAAGAAAAAAATATTTATTCAACATTTACTTTCGAAATTACATAATTCATTGTTATTTGGGGGAATGCAGAAGGTGCTCAGAGAAAACTTACTTTGGTACGAATGAGTGAATGTAGATCGAGTGTATGTAAATTTATGTTTGAAACATGTGTATAAAATACAAAAAATAAACCATCTTAAAAAAGTTATACTATAATAGTGTAGATTGTTCGGTGGTGTTTGCTGGTTCGCAATTGAAGAACAAGGTCCGTATTGCGGGAAAGAGTACATATTTAATTACAAGGTCAGAAGTGAACACCCACAAGGCGATGCCGAAGGCCGATTCAGACACAAATGAAAAGAGGAACAATCAGTAGGATGAAATTTCTCATTAACATCAAATCCCAGGGGCCCATATATGATAATCACTTATAAGCTTTTCAAACTTTCATATATAACACATCCGACCTTTGACACAAACCGCAGAAAACTATGGTAATGAATAACGAGAATAAAGATCGTGTTACAACTTAGGACATTGTGGGAAAAAGGAGTTGTTGTGAATTATTAAAAAATCTTTTTAAAATGGGGCTATAAAGCAAATTATATTAAAAAAAAACATTGAGACATATCAAAAATATTTTTGATTTTGAGAAATTATTCGTTATTACAAATTCGTTATGAATTTCTTACATCAACTTCAAAAATTTACAGAATAATATCTTTATATAATCATAACAATTTTAAAACAGTTTCAAAAACATGTTCCTAAACAGAATGCTACAGTCTCAGCTGGTTCAATACGGAAAATCTACATACAGGAAAATCGCATGTCACAAATGATCGCGGAAATTTGCTACAAACGAACACGAATACTGGACAGGCATCACCGGTGGAACAGAAGCATCAGGACATGACATACAAATAAAAACAAACACCACAACTTCCGGAACAGCAGACAGAATACCACAAGCGGAACGACCTCGCCCTACCCAACAGCAAAGGGTTATTGGCAAGATTTAGTTATCCATCCCCTGCCATTTCGGAGCCTTATGATGTTATTTTCTCGTTTTGATTTGGACATGACATTTCATAAATTTAAACTTCTTTTTTTTTTTAAAACTCCGCTTCCGATGACTGGGCCTGGGTGGTCCTGTAAGTTCAACTGTCACTTGAACTTGGGACATAAATACTTTCAACAATTCCGAAGAATCAGGAATCAAATTTGAATTAACCAATCCTTTATTGGATCCGAAAATTGCATAAAAAGCCCTTAACAAACAAAGATACATCGCGGTTCAAGTTAAAGTGCTCAACTAAGCGCTCTTTCTTTAGCTTTAAACTAAATTTCTAAACAGCTATTAGAAACGTCTGTCAGAGAATAATTTTTTCCAACTACATATTCCAGAAGCGGTATCCAATCAGAAATGTGGGATTTCTTAAAAACTCTGAAAGACTTTTGGATAACCTAAATCACGAGAATTTTCTGTGAAATTGACTGCAAATCAAAACTAATGATTCTCCACAACTTTAATAGCAGCATTCCTTCACGATAAATTGAATCTAGGCTTTTTCAGATTATAGAATAATTGCTTTTTAAACAAAAATCGGCAACCCGAAAAATACGAATTTGTAGGTCGTTGGGAAAACTAGACGCAATAGTTTTTAGAAACAACTCTGATTGCCTCCAAGTAACTCTGAAGTAATACTAAGAGATGCTTGGGTTTCTTACAGAATAATAATATATATATATATATATATTGTATAAATATCTGATATAATCTTCTAGAGTGGCTCAACGTGATCTCACGGAGTCTATATTAAATTGATGACTAATGGGTTTCAAATCAACAATTATCATTTTGTTTCTCTACAAGCCTGTTCGTAAGAGGGATGTATCCCCTCTACTCGTCAGGAAGAATAATGATATCTAATACAGCAACGAAAAAAACACCTGCACGATTTAATATTTTACACGAAAAAATAGTTTTTGTAACTCGTACGAAAAAAGATTCAATGGCTCTAAAGGGTAACGTCGTACATTGGTTGTTGACGGCAATGGTTACACACAGATTGAGTAAATAAAAATTTACGGGAATGACGACAAGTGCTGATGAGTTTCTGGAAACGCTTAATTCAATGAAGATTTTTCGGGCATGGCAAATTATAAAGTATTCTCTGAGATACATAGGTTGGCACTTTTTTGGAAAATGTTTGAAGTAACGAAATGATGTTTTCCCCAAAAATTTCCCACATGATTTTGTAATCAATAATTTTTAAATCTTTTAATGTCCATATGAATTTGCCTGAGCTCGGTGGCGTTCCTTTTTTGTGGATTAAACGGAATGAATGGGTGGCTGGTTGGCCATATCATAAGATTTGAAACTCGGTGTTTGCTAAAGTCCCACAATAGCTTTGTTCTTGTCCTCAATTGGCTATAACTTTTGCCAAATAAACCAATTCCGTGAGCGGCGACAAATTCGCCGTTAAGCGGGCATTGGTCTTTATTCCCGGCAATTTGCACTTTTTTTCAATCGGTCTGGGGCACTTGTTGATAGAAAGCGTTGTGCGAGTCCAATCGCAATTTTGCCAAATAGATGGCATAACAACTGGTAGAGATACCTTAATGGTGTTTCTGTTGATAAATTGGACGTAGAACGTGGCCCATCGGGAAACACTCATCTATGATCTTAAGGAACTGTTTGCCCAAGTTTGTTTTTAGCCGTTACTATCATATGGGGGTTGAACCATTGTGATGTTGCCGCGGTACGGTTTCGTCTGCTGTTTGCCCCTAGTTTTTTGCCGATTCGTCGTATGTTAGCTTGTATTTATAGCCGCTTTCATCCGAGCGCTTTTTGGTAAATATGCAAGCAGCTTTGACGAAATTCTTCTTTGTCCCGATGAAAAATTGAATGAACAATCGGTGGTTAATGCCTGATGTATGCTTTAATTTATGGAAGGTGGGTGGTTGCTACTGGCGTGTAACGTAAACGTGGAATATTGCCGGGTTTTAAGTAGCGGTGAATGTTTAACTTGTGGATAGGTTCAAAGTTACGTCCAAATAGTTGACCAACTTTTTTGTTGGCAATCTATGGTTATACGGAGACCAATGATCTTCGAATTTTTGGCACAGGGCCGTTTTTTTGATTTTCTCTCTGTGGTTTGTGCATGCAATTTTTTGTAACACCTAGTCCGTCGTCCTCTGTATAGTCCTACGTTTAATAGGTTGCCGACTCGCTTTTGATCTTTGATAGGCAAAATAGATGCCGACTAAGTTCCGCAACATTCAGCGCCATCGTATGAAGCCCATGGTGATATCGAAAGAAGGTTTTCTTTGGGCTTCTCTTTTTTCCCATGGCTCGTTGCCACATAGTAAATAACGACTTTCTTTTGTGTGCATGAATGGTAATGGGAAATGTCTGCATCGGAAATATGGTGAACTTAAGATTGCGTAAACTGAGAGCATTGCGAAGTAGTTGTTCAGAATGCTGGGTAGAAGTCTAACTACGATATCCAAAACAAAATTTTGAATGAGGATGCACGTTGTGCAGGGAAATAACGTCGGAAGCCACTCCCACTAACGGAGGACAAAAAGTTTTTTCGCCATAAGTTAAATCCAGTGGCTTTTGCTACTGTTTTTACAAATATCTTTGTTATTTGATTTACCTAAACTTTTTCCGGGAGTTCGGATTTTGTCGGTTGATGAAAAGAACGGGCCATTTTGGGTCGTTTTTCAAAGTTCTCTTTGTGATCTTTAGCGTATGAAACAATTCTCTTTCAGCTAATACGCTCGATTCTGGTCGCTGATACCTAGTCTGCTCAGCTATTTGTTTTTCCCTTCGGAGTTTGATCTCGTTGAATTTCCTCACCAGTTCCGATTTCGTTGTACATTTTTTGTCCATTTTATCAAGAAGGGTTGAAGTATTCTTCAAATTCGTGAGCTTCGTAGTAAGTTTGATGTTTTGTCGGCTTGGATAATTAGTTTTGGGGTTCCTCTTTGATCTTACGCTTGTCTTCATTCAATTTACGCCTGGAACTGCGTTTGTCTTGTTTTCATTCACATTCTTTATAAGGTTGGTCAGCTTTATCTTTTCGAAATGTTTTCAGTTCTTTGGATTTGCGGGGGAGAATTTGCGTGATTTGAGCCGAATGTTTCTTTATTGTCGGAAAGAATTCTTGAGTTCGGGGTTCAAGTAGAATAACGCTCTCCATCTTAGGTTTTTGACGAAAGTTTCCTGTCCCCTTTCAATAAAGTTTTTTCAGGGTAACGTGTAGTTTTTCCGGCATGCCCGGGATATTTTTTCGTTGAAGTATTCGTATGGCGATCTTGTTCCATCGTGATGAAAAAATTATTTCAGGAAAGAGTGCTCAACTGGGTAACAAGGGCGTAAATAATTGTATAAATATCTGATATCATCTTCTAGAGTGCTCAACGTGATCTCCCACGGAGCCTAATATTAATTGATGACTAGATGGGTTTCAATCACATATCATTTGTTTTCTCTAGCAGCCTGTTTCGTAAAGAGGGGATGTAGCAAAAAAGTCCCTGATTTAACTTATGGCGAAAAACTTTGTCCGTAGTTGGAGTTTGGTTTCGACGTTATCCCTGACATAACGTGCATCCTCATTCATTTGTTTTTGAATATCGTAGACTTCTACCCCAGCATATCTGAACAACTAATTCGCAATGCTCTCAGTTACGCATCTAAGTTCCACATATTTCCGAATGCAGACATTCATACCATCATGCAACACAAAAGAAAGTCGTTATTACTAAAATGTGGCAACGAGCCATGGGTAAAAAAAGAAGCCAAAGAAAACCTTTTCGATATCACCATGGGCCTTATAACCGATGGGCGCTGATGTTGCGAACTAAGTCGGCACTAATTTGCTATCAAAGATCAAAGCCGAGTTCGGCAAACCTATTAAAACGTAAGGACTATACAGAGCGGACGGACTAGGTGTTACAAAAATGCAATGCAAAAACCAACAGAGAAAAATCAAAAAACGCCTGTGGCAAAACATTCGAAGATCATGTCTCCGTAATAACCATAGATGCCAACAAAAAAAAGTGTCAACTATTTGACGTAACTTTGAACCTATCCACAAGTAAACCATTCACCGTACTTAAAACCCGGCAATATTCCACCGTTACTGTAAGCACGCCAGTAGCAACCCACCCACCTTCCGCATAATTAAAGCTATACCATCAGGCATTAACCAAACCGATTGTCATCAATTTCCATCGGACAAGCGAATTCGTCAAAAGCTGCTGGCATATACCAAAAAGCCGCTCGATGAAAGCGGCTATAAATACAAGGCTAACATACGACGAATCGGCAAAAAAAACTAGGGCAAAAGCAGCAGACGACCGTAACGCCGCAACATCACATGGTTCAAACCCCCCAATATGATCAGTAACGTAAAAACAAAACTTGGCAACAGGTTCCTTAAGATCAATAGATGAGTTGGTTTCCCGAATGGGCCACGTTCACGTCCAATTTATCAACAGAAACACCATTAAGGTACTTCAGTTGTATGCCATCTATGCAAAAATGCGATTGACTCGCACAACGCTTTCTATCATAACAAGTGCCCAGACCGATGAAAAAAAGTGCATTGCCGGAAATAAAGAACAAAAATGGCCGCTTAACGGCGAAATGTCGCTGCTCACGGACATTGTTTATTTGGCAAAAGTTATAGCCAATGATGGACAAGAAAACAAAGCTATGTGGGGGGGGGGAGAAAAACCCCCTTAGCAAAAAAACCACCCCCCGAAAGTTCAAATCTAGATATGCCCAACCACACCCCATTCTTCCGTAATCCACAAAAAAGAACGCCACCGAGCTCCAGCAAAATTATATGGACATTAAAAGATTAAAAAATATTGGATTAACAAAAAAATCATGTGGGAAATTTTGGGGAAAACATCATCGTACTCAAACATTTCAAAAAAGTGCAACCTTGTATCTCAGAGAAATACTTTATAATTTGCCATCCCGAAAAATCTTCAATTGAATAAGCGTTCAGACTCATTCAGCACTTGTCGTCATTTCCGTAAAATTTTTATTTTACTCCAATCCTGTTGTGTAACCATGGTCAACAACCAATGTTAGAGTTAACTTAGAGCATTGAACTTCGTACGAGTTAACTAAACTATTTTTCGTGTAAATTATTAAATCGTGCAGGGTGTTTTTTTTCCGTTTGTGTATTAAGATCAATCCAAATTATTCTCCTGACGAGTGAGGGGGATACAATCCCTCTTAACGAACAGGCTGTAGAGACAAATGATATTGTGATTGAAACCCATCTAGTCCATCAAATTTTAGTATAATAATATAATATTATATATATATATATATAATATTATAATATATATATATATATATATATATATATAATATATATATATATATATATATAATATATATATATATAATTTATTTTGGCTCAATTAGCAATCTCTCTGTTATATTTTCAGTGAAGTTTATAGTAATTGACCGATAAGGGGGTATACATGTTACAGAAGCTGTACAAAGAAAAAAAAGCCAGTAAAGTGCTATATTTTTTATACTTTTCAAATGCAACAGATGTAAATCTAATATTCTAAAGAAGAAAAAAAGGTGGTTAAACATGAAATTAAGAAAATATGCCCAAAAATATGTAATTTTGTAATAATTGCGAATTTTTCATTTTGTACATTTCACCACCAATTTTCACCTTTGTGAATTAATTGATGAAAGTAACACTAAATATTGCTTTGTTAACGTAATATATGATAAATAAACAGATTATGAAATTATTTTGCTTTCCTATCGTGTTGATATCTGCAAAATATTGATTGTCAGGTGAAATTTTTCAAGGATGAAAAGGGGGTTATGTCTTCTTGAGATTCTAGTCAGAAAAGTAAACAGTCAAGGTGATATTTTTGGCATTTTTTGTTACATAAGGTGTTATCTTAAATATTTCAAGGAAGAAAACAATACTTTAAACAAAATTTTGCTGAGTGATCAAATCTACTAATTAACCCTTTTATGTCGTTATAGGATTTCTTATTGAACTTAGTCGTTGATTAGAGCTTATGCATACACCATACTATGAATCAAAGCTGTATGCAGCAATTGGTACCTGAATGTCTTGTGAATTAAATACCTATGACAGTTCTAAAAGTCCTAGCCATTTGCTATCTTACATAATCACAGAATCTTTAAAGTGGTTCGGGACTCCTGTAAAACTGTCTGCACAACCTTTTTCATTGGTCACAATAGAAATATGCATTGCTGCTCGGTAAAGGTGTTGCTGCTGCTTGTGGGTGATGGATTGGGCTATAGATTCGAAGAGAGTAGGGATAAGAATCTCCTGATGACCTTGTTTGTGTTTTATTTTAACGAATGCGTATTTCTTTCGAAATTAATGGTCATGTATCTAGATACTTATATTCTTCTGAACATTTAAATACAAATTCGAATCTGATAACGAAAGAAACCTACTTTTAAGCATACCTTGATGCTGATTCGTTTTGGGGTCAAATGACATTTACGCCAAGAAAAGGCAAAGATAGCGAACAGTGATCAATCTCGTAAGTCCCAAATAGAATACAAAACAAGAGTTGGGCAAACATGGACCCCTGGACACTCCAGAGGTGAAATCAAATGCCTAAGAGGAGTAAGTATCCCCTGTTGAACGGTCACACCAGCCGTGAGCTCATTGTCTTGATCAGGTAAACGGTGCAACTTTAGTCAAAATTAGTGTATGAAAAACGTCAGACAGCATTTGACCCAATGGCAGTTTGTATTGGCAAACCAGATCGTTATAACGAGCATAACATTTGTAAAACGTGACTGCTGAAACATTCTGTTTCACATAATTAATCAAAACTCTTGGAATGTACGAGGAATCAATCGTAGATGATAGCATTTATGGATATTAATGTAACAAAATGGTTTTGATTCCAACTCATATATATTTTGTTACTTATTTTTTTTTTATTTATGTCATAGATAAATAAATAGTAATGGGGTGCTCATGAATCACGTGTCAATATCTTAAGACCTCCTAAATCTTGGAAACATAGTCGATGTCCATTTTTTGGTTTAGCCGGCAATATGTAAAGTTCTACATAAAGATCATTGACTTAAAGTTAGACTTTTCTTAGGGTTTTCAAAATCGACCGATTTTAAGAAAGGTATTTCAGGGAACCTATATTGAGGAATTCACCGTAGAGGCTTTCTTAAACCTTTTCACCGTCCATGGTTTAAATCGAATATTAAGTTAAAACAGTGCTTATTATACCCCCCCCCCCCCGCAAACGAAGTTTGGGGGGTATATAGGTTTCACCCTGTCTGTCTGTCCGTCTGTCTGTCCGAAATATGTATGCATAATTTTAATTTGGACAATTTTTGTACAAGATATGAACGTTTGGACTTAGGCATTTTTTTTACCAATATACCTATGCATCAGTGCGTTGTCCGCAACTCCTCCTAAACGACCTGCAGGGTTTTTATGAAACTTTTTGGAGTGTTAGATCATATAATGGAAATGTGCATATTGTCAGGAATTTTGTTTTGGACAATTTTTGTACAAGATATGACCGTTTGGACTTAGGCATTTTTCACCAATGTATGCATTAGTGCATCGTCCACAACTCCTTCTAAAGAATAATATACTATATTACCCATTGATTAGACAACTTCTGTTAATCTGAGAAAATCTGTTGTGTTCATTATGTAGTGTGCCCCGCGGGGGGTATTAGTCTCGATAGGACAGTTCTAGTTAATTTAAATTTCGACTCCAGTTATTTGATTATTATATGAGTAGTAAGATATTGTGTAACGTAAATATTGCGTTTATTTGTAGTGTCTATGAAACAGATTTTGCTCCAGTATGGATGGAAACACACCGCCATATTGTATGACGAAGATGAGGTCTTCTTCCGGCGAGTAGGAAAGAACCTGGCACTGGACTTCCGGAAGGACGAAATGCTGAACAGACCATATGAACGACCATTTCCGAATTCCACCAAAGAATTTTCGAGTATTCTGTCCGATGCCTCAAGGAAAGCAAGAGGTTTGTCAAGTACAGTTTCTTATAGATAATATTTATGTAGTCCTTGGAGTACCATGTCTTCCACAATCTGTTGGTATTCCTATGGGCACTAATTGTGCCCCCTTACTGGCAGACTTATTTTTATATTCATACGAGCAAATTTGTTCAAAAGCTGTTAACGGGACAAAAACAAAAAACTTGCCCTGTCCTTCAACCTTACTTATACGGTATATAGACGATGTCTATCATTAACAATCATAATTTTCACAATTATGTCCATTTGATATATCCTGACGAAACTCGAAATAAAGGACACCACAGATGACAGGACGTGCTTCATATTTGGATATTTTAACTTAATATTGAATCTAATGGCAGAACTGACAACTACATTATATTGATAAACGTTGATGAACTTTGACTTTGCAATCGTCAACTTTCCTTTTCTATGTAGTAATTGTACCACTATCACCTGCTTTTGGTCGTGTATGTCTCTCAGTTGATTCGATTACGCAAGGGCATGTCATGCGTATGATGATTTTTTTTAAAGCGAGGCAACTACTAACCAAAACGTTGATGTTGAGGGTTATAACGAATCCGTTTAAGAGTCATCATCTCGCACAAATTCTACGGTCGCTATAATGACCTTGTTTGCGATTACAAATTATCACTAAGTCATATGTTGACTGATTTTGTTTCATACCTTTGTTAGACTGTCATTTTCGTACTAGATGTGACACGGGTAACCCGTTTACTTTGTTTCGACTACGGGCTCACGGGCGGGTGTACCGGTCAAGCTGAGGATGCTATCTCTCCATGGCACCTGACCCTGCCTTCGCTTTTATCGAAGGTCCGTTGTGCCCAACACTCGATTTTGTATGTGTTTTTTGAGCTATGATTACGTTTAATTACTTTTGTTTACTTCGCCATTTTTTATGAGTAACGCCATATTCATACTATTTGGAGAGGGTTTATAGCACTGTGTCTTTATGAGTGACAAAGGCTAAGTGGCATATGTTAGCGATATTTGGGTGATAACCGTTGTAGAAAATGAGAGATTGGTCAACTATGTTTGGGGGTTAGGACAGGAGGATCCAGATATTTTCCTTATAGTTATGGTGGATCTAAGAGTAGTGGAGGGTATAAAATAGCTTGTGAATGCTTCTCCTATATGGCCTGAAACTTTGTACAACGCTTCATTGCCATATACAGATGTCTATATTGTCAGGACAGGAGAATTCAATTTTTTCAACTTATGCTGAATATAAGTGAGTTGTGGATGTAGAATAATTTGTGGATACTTAGCAATAGCATATGGCTTTTCAGATAGACTTGAAACCCTGTGCAATGCATCGTTGCCATTTGCAGATGCGCTTAATGTCAGGACAGAATAATCCAATTCTGTCAAATTCCATATCCTAAATAATATGATAGCGGATCTAAGAAAGGTGGATGATGTAAAATAGCTGGTGAACACCTCCTATATGGCTTATCGTATAGCCTAGAAATTTGGTACAATACTTGATTATCGTTTAATGATGTTCACATTGTTCTGATCAGAGATCTAAGATCTTTCTGCTATTTACATTGGATCAAAGATGAGTGTTTTATAACTTTTTCATGTACATTCACTTTCATACCAGTACTTCAGCAAAACAGTCCTTATTTTTGTATCATATATAATAATGTCATTGGTCACATGAATTTTGAATATATTTCCTGTCTTTTTCCTCAATGGACAAAGTATTTAGTATCTATGTTTCTATTCGTGCTTTCTCCTCCATATACTATGCAGGACATTAGGGGGTGGAGTTAGGAATTTGTCGGCGCCCTTTTTCGTTTTGGGAGGAGGGAAGACATTTGTTTTTGATAAAAACAAACTATATTTAATGTGCAATTTTATACGAATTTTATGTAAGAAGTTTTCCCAGGAATGGCAGTGTTTAAAACATAAAAGCAACTTGTTATGAATACCAATTTGAATTTAATGTGGCATTAACCCCAATGAGTTATCAAATCCTTAATGTGACATTAGTTAATGGGTTCATTAAATACCATTGTATGAAAACTTTATAAGATTTGCAATAGTTAATGTGACATTAACTATCTAAACTCTCATCAGGCATTCATTAACGTTTAGTTCCTATCCCATAATGCAACATAATGTTTAGTTCATGTTTATTATACTGCATTTTCTTTACATGTCTTCAAAGCTAGTCTAACGACAAACTAAAACAATCAAAGCACAGGGAGTGCTGATACGCGGAGGCATGTTTATCCTTTGATATTGTGACCTGAATATCAATTAGAGTCATGTACTCTCTGTCTCAAGTTTACTTACTGTCAAATACTTCTCAAGATGTTGGACAGATAATATTTCTCTATAATTTAGTAGTTTTAACTCTGACCCTTGACCCAATAATCAGCATAGGTCATCTTTCTAGGAACAAACACTGTACCAATGCTGGATATACTAACTTTAAATCGACAACACTTTGTGTACAGACGGTACCAAGATTTGAGTTCAAAACAGCCCCCCCCCCCTTGTTATATAGGGGACAATAGAATAGTAGCCACAAGCAAGTTTTACATGAAAATGTTGAATGCTTGGTGTTTGCAGACAGCACATAGCCATTTTAGCAAATAATTGCCATGCTCGTAGGTGGATTTGAAACTGCTACGTAGTGGTAATTGATTGAACATCTAGATTAGGCTTCCTGATCTGTGTTAAATCGTGCAACACATTCGACAGACCCATATACATCTAGTCTAGAGATAGCTGAGCTACCTGCTACAAACGTGAAACGCAGTCCAGGTCATATCTGTTTTCATGCCATTCCAGTCTATTAATAAATTAGAAGAAACTTTAATCACATTTCGGCAGTATTTTCTGTTTCAACAAATTCTTCGAAACTTAAAATTTGATGATACCATGGCATTACAACAATTTATAAATCAATTCATTTTCAATTTTGCCATAAAAGAAACAAAAAAAAATATTTCTGGAAAAATAAGTTTAAAAGATTTGAAATTGAAGCATAAACAAATTCTCCAAATGATGAATTTTTTATACACTTTCTATCGCTTTCATTCAGTGAGCAAATATCAAGTTTCTATAGTATTCATTATAATGCTCTTTAAAAAACTTCCATATTGTGTTAGTTAATTTGCATTTAGATTCATATATTATGCATTTTCATGTATTTTGATAAATAATATTTCTTCTTTTTCGTTTTCAAAGATAATATATTGTATCACAATTCTGTGAAATTATCAGCTCCAGGCCAAAATGTATGTGAATACCATCTAAAAGGTCAATAGGGATATTCTATTTTAAAATCATTGAAATAATTGAAATGACTCTTGCCATATCTTTTTGTTTACCCGGGTAATGCTATTTTACAGTGCTGTAGACTCTTGTTTTATCTTTTAGTATTTATAATCCTGGCACAAGCTCAACAGTTCCGGGATATAATGTATGACGCTTACAAACAGAACATGGCACATGGTGACTACGTGTTCATCACCATAGAGCTGTTTCCTAGCGCCCACTGGGGTCACTACACCGAGTTCAACGACAAATCCTACTGTAAGTTGTATGATATATATCGATGTCACTCTTCATTCACTTTTACCTTACGTCAACCAACATTTAGGTCCACATCACATTCGTGTAAAATTTTACTCTGTTTCATTAATATTTTGGAACGAGTTATTAGAAGATGCCAAAGTTAGTCCACACTTAGATTCTTCAACACCAGAATATACAGATACAGGAACTGAATTTGCTTATATGAGTTGAGTAGAGATGTTGCCATCATCAGAGCTGTTAATAAAGCGCTGCTACGAGATTTTCGAGCTTACCACCGGTTCCCCGTTTTGATACTAGATTTTCTTCAGCCTATAAAAAGTGGTTCTCAGTCAATTTCATTTATACTTTCACAGAGTCTGTATCCCCCTGCATTTCGGGCTAACTTTTGCTTATCGAGATGTAGCTTTTTTATATTACAGCCAGACTGCTATGTACTCTCAGTGTATATTGACAGAGTTGTAAAAGCAATGCGGGTAAAGGCATCGAAAGTGAATAACAAATCTCAGAAGTCCTCAAGATTAGATGACAAAAAAAAAGTTGGTTCAAGTAGAACATCCTGGACACACCAGCAGCGTGTGGAAATACCCGGCTTGAAAATAGATACCTCATCAATCCTAGATAGTAAGCTTGCCCTGATTGACGGTTCACACCGCCGGAAGCCCAAATAGTCTTAGATCAGGTATTAACGGCAGGATTCCGTAGGTATTATCCGAATAAGTCAAGAAGTGCGGATGCTGTAATAATGGTTAAAATAACTTGAGGGGCTGAATTCTTAACAATTGCTTTATGAAACTTACATCAGACAGCATTTGACTTCAATGCGCTTTAGTGAGTTGGGATTATTGGTAAAGACTTAGATCCTTAGTTGTTACTTAAATCCAACTATCCTTACCATGTTTATGGTTTCTTTCTTTTCAACTATTAAGTCCATACGCTTCTGTGACAGTCGCATTGTGACGAGGTGATGTAATATAGTTGAAAATTGGGATGTGAGGATCACTATTTCAAAAGTTCCTAAGTTCAGAGAACCTTCATTCATTTCATGAATTGATTTGCCCAAGCTTCTCTTTGAACAATACTTATGGAAATCTTTTAAAAGGAATCGATTATCAAAAGAATATTGGACTGACCCCAGAAAACTTTCTTCTCCTTTAGAATTCTTTGTGAAGACTTTACCAATTTATAAAGCCAGACTATGGGTCATAATTTGAAAAAGAAGAGCTTACCGTAATCTTCATCTACTTTTT